>JACEGR010006440.1:0-60716 GCA_014170235.1 Listronotus bonariensis | reverse complement strand
GTACGTAAGTGCCCGGGGGACAATGCACCCAAAAAGGTAAAATGTATGGGTGTAATGCAGCCATATGACAAAAAAATGTTTTTTGAGATAGTAAAAGGTGTGGGGGTGAAGACATTGTTTTGCTCTTTTTATTACATTTACATGAAATGAATAGAATATGGACGTGGGTGAAAAAAGTTTTAATAACTTGGTATTTTGAAGAGGGGGAACCTTTTTTCTTTTAACATTTTTTTACGTATGGCACCTCATATAAACTCTTAAAAGCTACAAAATTTTGACACATGACACCCATATGAAATCTCAAAACCCGCCGCGCCTGTTGATGAGTGAGATATATAATACTGTTACATAACCACAATCGATAATTCTGCAATTTTGTTTTTTTGCTGGATGGAAAGGTTTGAAACTTACAATATAGATGTGACAATTCGTTTTTTTAAATTCTAAAATCGTAAAACAGATACTACTGTTACCTATTATCTAACTCCTAACATATTTTTTTTCAGGTGTCCAGGGTCTCCTTGACGACCATCACCAACACCTAACAGTCTCCGCAGCGGACAAATCAAATAGGAAGTGCAATACAAGCGGTAGTTCCGCTGAAGATTTTAGCGCCCTCTATAGCGGGTTACCGCACTCGCACGATCACCATGGCAATCATACGCCTGCGCATACACCGCCATCTGCTGCTGGCAGGACAATTACAGACCACACAGGTAAATTAGATACTAATAACTAAAATTAAGCAACGTCGCCTTGGTATCAGCACCCTTTTTTAAAAACAAATCACGAAGTAACTTAATGTTTCAAAAATATAACAAAAAGACTTATTACACTGAATTGTATCCGCAGTTGGTTTCTTGTGAAACATTTTTTAAATATTAATAACTAAATAGGAAAAATTGCTTTTTAATGTTTCAATAATTATTAGAGCATTACTCTACATTTGTTTCGCCTTTCTAGGGCTTCATCAAGAGTACTTCGTATACTAAATTTAAAAAGAGAAATATTTACAAACAGAACCATTTAACACGTTTTTCCCAAAAAGGTCTATAAAATATTATTAGAGGTTTTATTATGCGGTCCAGATGTGGTAATAAATTTATTTATAATTGGCATATCTGCGAAATTTATTTGATCATTGGTAGAAAGAGTTGTATTGTCTATAAGTGATTTTTTAATTTCTAGTTGTTCATATAAATTTAATTTTTTACCTTTGTTTTCTCTATGGAGTAGTTTAACATTATTAAGATCTATAAAGTGGTTTATGCTCTATACAATGTGTTAAAATGACTGTGTTTTTTAAACCATTTAAAATTGATGTTTTGTGTTCTTTTATTCTGTTTTTTATGCTCCTTCCACTTTGACCAATATATTCCGCATTACAGTCTGCGCAATTAACTTTATAAACCCCTGACATATCTAATTTTTCTGTTTTGTCTTTATTGTTAACTAATAATCTACCTAGGTTACTCTTATTTACAGACACAGTTTTACAGCCTAACTTATCTAGCCTATTGGATACATTATTGCTGATGTTTGGTATATAATTGATAAATTTAAAATTATTGTTTTTAGGTTCTGTAATACTATAAAACTCTTTAGCAATTAACTTTTGTTTTTTCTTTGTTAACAATTTATCAATAAGTGATTCTTTATATCCGTTGTTTCTTGCTATTTGTTTAATAATGCCGAGTTCTTTGTTAAAATTTGATTGACTTAATGGGAAAGTGACAAGTCTGTGAATTAAACTATGAAAAGAAGATAATTTTATTTTCCATGATTGGTTCGATGCATAATTTATTACCGTATCTGTCGTCGTTGGTTTTCTGTAAATATCGAATTCAATGTGGTTGTCAATATTTTTAATGTTTATATCCAAAAAATTTATCTCGTTTTCATTTCCTTTTTCCATAGTGAACTGAATGTTGCTATTTATTGAGTTTAGAAAATTTAAAAACTTATCTAAATTTCTCTCTGTACTATTCCAAATGCAAAAAACATCGTCTACATATCTTTTCCAATAAAAAATGTGTTTAATTAGTTGGTTATTAGAGTTAAATATAACTTTCTCAAAATGAGCCATAAAAATTTCCGACAATAAAGGAGAAATTGGAGAGCCCATAGGTAGGCCATCATTATTTTGTTTATAAAATTCACCATTAAATTTAAAAGAATTTTGATTTAGACATGTAGACTTATATTTGGGCCACCCTGTACGACTTCTCTTGTACAGATTTATAATTATTTCACGCCCAATTAAACATACGGTCTACTTCTATTATTTGCCGCAAATTATTATCGAAACAAGTTGACATCTGTGTGGCCCTCAATAGAAAATAACAGGGAGATTGATTTGCTTTTATTTAGGCCCTTATGGAGCCCTTCAATAAATTATTTTGTGTACTTTTGAAATTATGATTGTTTGATGAGAAGTAAGATAAAACACTGGAGATTGAATGTTGATACTTGACAATAAAAGTCAAGAGATGGCAGTAGATGAGAGATAGATAGATATAAACCTGTTGTACAGGGTGGGTAAAATTGGGTGTTTTTATGGGTTATCTCAGTTATTACTAGAGTTAAGATAAAATAGCGTAGTTAGAATTTTAATAAAATTATTTATCTAAGAGGTTCGAGGAGAAATTGAAAAATTGACGTTTTTGATTTTAAATATTCAGACAGAAATGGCAAATCAGCGGACCAACAAAAGAAATCAACGGTTGGCAAAATCTGTCGAAGCAATTTTGGAATATCAGTATAATTTTAAAATGCTGCTGAATTTTATAAATATATTAAAATACAAAATAGCGCACCCCCTCCGCTAAACTTAAACATACCAGATTGAAATTAAGGTGTCTCGACATTGGCTATAGAATTTAGGGCAGAGACTACACGAATGAGACGAATGTACAAACTAAATGTAAACTTATACCATTATTCACGAGAGAGAGACAGCTGCTGGGCCTTCCTTGTCTGTCTTCAAGGAAGGTAAACGCAGATGGCGCGTGAGTCGACTTTATCGTTTGCCCGCCAAATTCAAATTATATAGCTGTGCTATTTTTGCCCTTAATGTTAGGTACTTGTTTTTGTTTCCTATTAATATAAAATATTAGGGTTTACTTCAATAATTACACACACCTAATTAAAAATGTCATTTAATTGGTTTTTATAAAGATTTTTCTTACAGATAACCATGTCAATATTACCTTAAATTATCTGTTGAAAAGCACACATTTAATATATACACTGTGATCACTAATAAAAGTCAATATTCAAAGTCCAATTAAAGGTAAAAAACCACGAAACACACAATAAATCACAGAAAATGTAAACAAACTGTCCAAACAAATCGGCCATTGAAAAATATCAAACACAAATATCAAATAACATTTCGGCGTGACTGCCTGCAGCAACGGTTGTCAAGTTAAAAATATTCGATTCATGGTATATTTTCTTTCTCTTAATTAGATGTGAGCCAAAAAGGACATTAAAGTTTACATGCAGAAATTGTAAACAACTTGGCAACCAGGGCAAAGCGATGATTGCTCCATCTACGATAGCCTGCCATGATGAAAGACAAAGACATATTTATTGGAACTTGCGTTAAACCAGAAAGAGATAAATACAATGGACAAATTGTTAGAACCAGTTACTCGTCTTATTCTTGTCTCTGTTTTATCATTTACTTGTTTTCTGGGACAATAAATTTAAACAAAATATTATTTGGGTTTTCTCTCTCTGAAATTAAAAAGTTTATTTAACATTTTAGGAAAATTAAAACTTTTATACATTATGAAGAACTATTCTGCTCTAACACAATATAATAAAAGTTATAAGTACTTTAAAAGAAATAAAATAATGAAATATTCAATATTAAGTTACTTACAATACAAAGGTTTCAATTTATAAACAAAGGTTCATTAGCACTCGGTTGAAATTATTTTAATCCAATAAAATAAAATCTTAACGAGACGCCAGACGGGAACTGGGCCAATGATTTATAGATTGAAACCTTTGTATTGTAAGTAACTTAATATTAAATATTTCATCATTTTATTTCTTTTAAAGTAATCATAACTTTTATTATATTGTGTAAGAGCAGAATAGTTCTTCATAATGTATAAAAGTTTTAATTTTCTTTAAAATGTTAAATAAACATTTTAATTTTATTCTGGAGAAAAGCCAAATAATATTTTGTTTAGATATATTTAAACTGTTATGCTGTTATTTATAACCACAGAATTAAAAAAAAGTTAATTAACAAAGGGACACCTTTAAGTCCCATTTTTAGCGTTAAAAAAGTTATAAATAAGGAAAATAGAGTTCCGGAAGTTGGGACTTTTTATTGAAAGTTTCCTCATCTTTTTGAAAATTCCTTATATATCAATATTTGTAAAGTTATTAGTTTAAACCTAAACACCTTTTAAACTAATAGTTATAAATCAAAATATACCTTATTTTGAACGAAGTTATTGTGAGGCTCTCATCGATAGTGATCATACATCTTCGAATCTAAAAACAAAGTAAAGTACACCTGTTAAACATATATCCGCAAAAATAATCCTTATAATCCCCTTAATCCCCATTAATGTCAATAGTAAAACGCACTTAGGGGTGCCTGTTCCTGTACATATGGGATAAGGGGGATGGCACTCACGCGGTGTTCTAATGAAGTGTCGATTTACCCCGCTTAGCGACCGAGCATATGCATTAGGACAATGATTTCTATGTCCGTGCATTGTCGCATTGGTCTGGTTAACACTCAATTTGACATATTGTCCGACTGGTCTGTAAAAGATGACATGTGTGTGGATTTTGGGGATGCATGATGTAGTCTTTATTTGATTTAGTGCGCTAATTACCCACTAATTTCACTTTAAAGATTTATATCTTAAGGGCTAATTTTTTAAGGTTGTATTAATCTGTGGTTTAACCCATGCTTTAAATTAAAGTTTAATGATTTTTATCGTCACTTTTCTTAAATTTATTGCAAAATTAAAGGGTGTACTGAAATTTATTTATTTATTTAAAACAGCTTATACAGAGTCTTCTTTCCTATATTTTAAAGAGTGATTCTACACAAAAATATATGAAAAAAAATTCATATAAACATATAGGCCCGAAAATGCATTATTTGCAGGATACAGCGTGTTAAGCTTTTTGAAAAAAAATCGGGTTAAGTTTACTGATGTTCAGTGACGTCTTAAGCAGCACCCATACGAATATTTTTGACCAAAAAAATACATTACTGGCTTTCGTGCATTTTTTACATTTTGTTGTTTATATAGATTCCGAAAAGGGTGGATATTAATGATTATTTTTAACGATTAATTATTATTTATAATATATACAGTGCTTGTCTAAAGTCAGAAACCCCGTCCTAACTTTTCAATCGTTTGGTATTTTTTCATGAAAATTTAAGAATTTTAGTAAAACAACACAAACAAAATTTTAGAGAAGAAATGACAGATATAAATGTCAAACTGATAGTTGGGTGACATTATTAAAGGAGTAGCTGTTATGACCTCAGAATATTTTAAGAGCCTAATGACGCACTGTCCCTACCACAAAATGGCGGCACTTTGAAAACTACCTGAATACCTGATTTGAATGGCCATATTTCCGAAACTGATAAAGTAAGATATATACCTAATGTGATATTTGCTTAAAGGTCTTTTGCTCTTTTGGATATCTTTTAATGGTAATATAATATACAGGAAGCGCAAAAATATCTATACTTTTGTCCTACCCTGTATATAGTTACCAATATCACCGTTAAATAGATCCTTAAAAGAGCTTTAAGAAAATACAACATTAAGTGTATCTCACTTTATTAGTTTCGGAAATACGCCCATTCAAATTAGGTAATCAGGTAATTTTCAAATTACCGGCATTTTGTAGTAGAAAAAGGTATTTACTTTACATTCTATTCTATTCTATTTCTATTTTTTTCTTGGTTTTGGTCCCTTCAGGTCCAATCCACCACTCTCCCCCTTCCGGACTATGCTTTCCAGGGCTTCGTCGCGTCGGCGTCGGCGGAAAATCTGGATAATCGAGCTCGTAGCTCCCAGAAATTCCAAAAGAAAACAAATAATTCAACAATCGATGCAATGCATAAATTGTCGGCTGTCGAACCCTGATCTGCTACTGGTGTTACGTATAACCTTCACTTTCACTACTGACAGTTCCCATGGCACGCCCATCTATTTCCCGCCATTTGAGAAATACCTCGTGTTCACCACCGAACAGGATACCACCAGCTTATAGGAATCTTCGCTCACAGCGCTTAGATCCAGAAGAAAGATGCCGTCAATTTAGCGTGAATCTTTCCTTGATCCCCGAAGGTAAAAAACGTTCGTACGACACCTCTAGCCGCCACTCCGGGAAGAACTTTGTAGTCCTCTACGCACGTCCGCATTGTCCGGAGGTCAAACAAAGAGTCACTACTTTACATTCTAAAATACTTTCTAGGAGCTTTAAAATGATGTGCCACATGACTCACTTTTCCATTAAATTTTTGTTTTTAAAATGGCGCCCAGGTCCAAATTTGACATTTAAATATATCTGTCATTTCTTGCCTAAAATTTGGTTTATGTTGTCTTACTAAAGTTCTCAAATTTTCCTGAAAAAATAAAAAAACAATTCAAATATTAGGAGGGTGGGGGGTCTTAAATTTTGACAAGCAGTGTATTATTTTATGATTACTTTTCACAAAATTATTTTTTTTTCAGATGGAGCCTTTAAAAAACTGAAACCCGAACCTCAAACACCAAGTAGTTCCTCATTAGGAGGCGCAGTATCACCTGGTGGCCCCTCACATGCGGGCCATACTCCCACCACTGCCTCTTGCCCCACTCCTGCCCGTAGAAGGCATCGAACTACATTTACACAGGAACAATTGGCCGAACTGGAGGCTGCCTTTGCCAAAAGTCATTATCCCGATATTTATTGTAGAGAGGAATTAGCAAGGAGTACCAAGTTGAATGAAGCTAGGATACAGGTAAGTGTTTTAAAAAATTTTGCTGCTTTTAAAAATCAACACTCCTTTACATTTTGAATTTCAAAAAATCAGATAGATTTAGAAACATTTCTTATGCGCTATGCGTAAACAAGGATCTAGGTACACCGTACGATTATCGACTGGCATATATTGCGGCTGCGCATTAGTCGTATTTTAGTAATTTCATGTTTGTACTTAACCATTTTTCAATACTCATTTCACATTTCACGGATTATTTTTATTATTACTTGCACTTCATATTAATTATATTAACATTATAAGTTACCTAAGTAGGTTTTGTTTTTAGTTTTATATTTTATTTTTTTATAAAAAACAGCAAGAGGTTTATTTAATGACATATTTTATTACATAATTTCAATACCTTCTAGGAAGGTAATAATTACGGTAACCTCTTTATAAAAAAAAATTAATATTAAATAAAATATGTTTATTCGCACACAGAAAAGGAATACTAATTCATCATCCACTTTTTTGTTCATATCTTTCACGTTTGTTTTTTTGTCCTTCATTCATACTGTATGTAAGTTAGGTTCGTATATTAATATAATAATATTATTTATTTATTTATTATTATACGGGATTCCCCATTTTTACAATGACTATTACAATTATTGAAAAAAATAACTACAAAATTAAATTAAGCTACAATTAGATAACTAACTATATACTTATATTACTTGATGCTTGGTGCATAACTAAATTAATTTGTTTTATTTCTATTAAACCTTCACCATATCGTCAAGAAATTTGTATATACGTTTTCACGACTTGGCAAGAAAACATGTTTCACGTCACGCGGGACGAATGCGCAGCCGCAATATATGCCAGTCGATAATCGTACGGTGTACCTAGATCCTTGTCTGTAATATTTGTTGTCCCGGTAGCGCAGTTAACGCCCAGGTTTGATCTCCAGCCGGGAAGACATTTTTAGCTAGTAGGGATTTAAAAATAACATTCCTGGAGGTATAGAAGGAACAGTTTAAAAATGTAAATTCGGTGCTCTTTGATAAGAAAAAAATCACAAAAGTTTTAAGCAAATAAATCGGCATGCTTATCTTCGCGCCGCTTTTGCTATATTTCTTTTATGATATGCCGGTTGATGCAGCTGGTCATCGCACTATGGAATAGAAATTAATTTTTTGGTCAAAATTCTGAAACTTACCAGCTAACTTAAAATGAGGTGCTTTTTACTGGAAAAATATTATAAATTATTACAAATGCTTTTGGAAACCTAAAACTTATTATATGTTGTTACAAATTTACACCCCTCTTAATATTATTATTTTTTATTGTACAAATTAAACCAAAATGTCAGCTTGTTTGGTTAATTCGGTAGTATAAATCTAATCAGTAATCCGATGATTATTATCGCATATGATATACAGGGTACGACAATAGGTATGATGTTTTTAAATGGAATACCCTGAATATTATATCACCACCAAAAAAATCTTTTAAAATGCTTTAAAAAAATACTACATTTGATGTGTCTATCTCTTAACTTAAGCTCTTTTACTTTTTTAGTAAAGAAGGCTAATAATAAACTAAGTAAATTAAATGTTGTATATTTATGTTTCCTTAAAATACATTTTCAAATTTCTTATTACCCCAATAAAAGTCGTCATATCCTTTTATAATTTTGCGTACTGTAGTTTGGAGTATCTACTTTGAAATACACAGCATGAGCCATTAAAATTTCAAAGTTGCTTTTTGGCGAAAATAATGGATTTCTATCCCATAGTGTATCGGCGCGTCGCTGTAAAGGGTAGCGGCGCCTTTGTATAAAATAGTCCGATTGCAAGCGGCCTTTTTTATGTTTTTTTTGTATTATTTTCAAAGGGTACCAAATTTGCGCTTTTAAAATGTTCTCACTATATGTATGTATATTTGTGGTAGACCAGTCAACAGGAACCCCCTAAAAGGTTTTAAAAGTGTTATTCAGGGGCGGTCATAACGGAGGAGCCATGGAGGCCATGCCCCCCTTTTTTTTGCCTCATCCCCTGTAACCAATTATTTTTTTTTATTAACTAAACACACCTAATTGCAAATATGGGCATTGAATGATGATAGGGGGCCATATCCCCTCGAAAAGTTGATATGACCGCCCCTGAGTGTTATTATTATGAAATGAATTTTATTACAGCCCCAGGGACTATATGTATAAATTAAACTACTTTTATTAAATAATAAGAACAAACAACAAAAAATTTCAACAACTAAATAGCTAATTTGTGACTGCAAAAAGCAAATTTATAGTAAAACCAAGATGAAAGCCCTAGTAGGAAGGTACAAAGTAGAAATACAGCAAAACGCACAATTATACAGACACACAGAGCGGCATCAGTTCGCTTTGGGTAAATCTCTGATTGAATTAGAGACGTAACTCTGGGGTCTGAACGGGCGGCCACGAGTCCCCATCCATAAGCCCTCTCGAGACACAACTGTCATTTTGGGTCGGCGTGGGGACCCCGTGGTCATGTGACTAACGTATTAATGTTGCAAATTTGTAATTTTAATGTTCGATTGATTGTCACTTTTATGTCGAGGGCTTTTGGCGCATTGTAATACTTTGTGGGTAGTCCTAAGGATTAAATACAAAAAGAAACAGGAAATTTTTTTAAACTTAAAAATTTTCTTGAATATTTTGCAAATTTATTTATAAAATAAGCAAAATTTAAAGCAAACGCAGGGCGATGCAGATATCTCTTTCACAAGATCTCAATTTGATATTGGATTGGGGCGTCAAAAATCTCGTTCAATTTAATGGATCCAAAACACAATCGTGTTCTTTGTCGCGAAAAAATCATCAAACAGTCATCCTTTGCTTATGAATGGCCAGGGTTTGTAGAGCGGGGACACATTTAACCTTGTGGGCGTCACATTTGAGAATAACCTTAACTGGCATAAACACATTGTATCTATAACCACCGCGGCTTCAAAAAAGCTTGGATTTCTTTTCCGAGCCAAAAGTATTTTTCTCCTTCCAATTTATACACTTTGTATGTGTCCCAAATTCGACCCTCTCTGGAATATTGTTCTTATATCTGGGGAATGGCATCCCCTACAACCCTCAGCATTCTTGATGCCATTCAAAGAAGGGCTGTTCGTCTTATTAATGATCCTTTACTTACTCAAAGACTTCCTTCTCTTGCCCATCGTCGAGCTGTGGGAGATCTATCGCTCTTCTATAGATACTTTTACGGCTTCTGCTCCGACGAATTATCCAGTATAGTCCCTCCTCTGGCAGTTCCCAACAGAGAAACTCGTGGTGCCGCGCGTATGCATCCCTATACAGTCCAATTGGACAGGCTTCGAACTTCCCATTTCGTTCGTTCTTTTATCCCTAGAGTTTCTAGACTATTAAAACCTGCTGCCAGCGGAGGTCTTTCCTTCCCCCAAATCTTCAAGTTTTTAAGTCCCGTGTTAACAAACTTCCTCTTACCCTGCTTAAGACACCCACGGTACGTTAGTATTTTGGCTTTCAGCCTTCGTGGATTGTCCAAAGATAAAAAAACTTATATACAAAAATTACGTCTTTAAAATTTTATATAATGTCCTTAATTTAAGCCAATTTATCGAAATAGTTCCGTTTAGAAAAGAAGACGTCATTTCTTTTTTATATTCGGATTTTTTCAAGTTTCTTGTTTAAAAGACGTCCAATAATCACGTGAGGCTGAAACGAGGGGGAGGGGTTCGGAAAAAATCACTAAACATCACTTGGGGGAAGGGTGTAGTTAAGATATCACGTGAATTTATTTTGTCGTTGAATGTTGACTTCAACCGAAAAGCGGTGCTTGACCCACACCATGAGAGTGAAAAATAGAATTAAAGGGGGATTAGAGTACAGACACTTTGAAACCAACATCTCCTCTTTGTTTGACCTCCGGATAGTGCGGACGTGCGTAGAGGACTACAAAGTTCTTCCCGCAGTGGCGGCTAGAGGTGTCGTACGAACGTTTTTTACCTTCGGGGATCAAGGAAAGATTCACGCTAAATTGACGGCATCTTTCTTCTAGATCTAAGCGCTGTGAGCAAAGATTCCTTTAAGCTGATGGTATCCTGTTTGGTAGTGAACACGAGGTAGGTATTTCTCAAATGGCAGGAAATAGATGGACGTGCCATGGGAACTGTCAGTGAAAGTGAAGGTTATACGTAACACCAGTAGCAGATCTTGGTTTGACAGCCGACAATTTATGCATTGCATCGATTGTTGAATTATTTGTTTTCTTTTTGGAATTTCTGGGAGCTACGAGCTCGATTATCCAGATTTTCCGCCGACGAAGCCCTGGAAAGCATAGTCCGGAAGGGGGAGAGTGGTGGATTGGACCTGAAGGGACCAAAACCAAGAAAAAAATAGAGAGAGAGAGAGAGAAACCAACATCTCAGCTGTTTAGTTTTAAGCACACGTAAACATTTTAGGTTGATAAAAAAATGACAAGCTTTAAAAAATAAACTTACAATATCTTCCTTTATTTCGTACCTATACATTTTAAATAAATAAAATATATTTATTTATTTTGCAAAATAAAATAAGATTATATTTAATTTTATTTAAGGATATTATGGTAAAAAGACAAAAACAATTAATATTTTGTACCAACAAAGTACACGTGATAGTGGTTGAGGGCAGGGGTAGTTTAAAACCTCACAAAGTATCACTAGGGGAAGGAGGGCTCAATCAAAATATGTTAAAAGAACATCAGCTGAATAGAGATAGCAGTTATTTAAAATAATTTTAATGGAAACAACTACTGTGATCCCAGAAAAAATATTACGTTAAATTTCTTAAGTTTTTAGGTGCACGTAGGTATGTAGGTATCCATAAGCTATTAAAATACTTTTTTTCCGTTACAAAACATGACATTAATTGGCGAGCTTGGTAACGTTAAGTTTCACTGTATTGTTTTACTTTTCAAACGCCAACAGTAAAAAGTATTTTTTACCAAATTCTTTAAATATTTTTATTATGCATGGTGTTTATTTAAGAACTTACCACTCAAGATATCTGCGAAAAGAGACAGATTTGAAAAAATCGTCAAAACACGTCAAGACATTTATTGAGGAGAAACATTTTTACAAAAAATTGGACGGCTCTCCTTTACCCTCTTAATCCCAAGGGCTACCACCCCAAAATTCCTAAATGAGAAGGAACTCTTGGCCAAAGTCGTTCTATATAGGGTCGCGACATTCGGCCATATTGCTTTGACGTGTTATGACGTCACATCTACCATTTTTCGGCCATGTTGTTCAGTGCCGGAGATATACAGTTTATTGTATTAGTAGAACAACCGTTTACACAACAGTTTTTAATTACTAATAGGTTGTAAATTCTTTTACTTTATATAAAAAACATTTAGAATTTCATCTTTCAACAAATATCACTTCCAAAACAATGCAAGATGAAATGCGCAAATTCTAGACGCCACTGGATTGATCATCAGCTTTGATTTTACCCAGTCTTGCCAACTTTTCTCCGTGGAGTGCCCTTCCTTGCGTTCCCGACCTCGAACCGCCTAAAAGTTGAGGATGTGTCGCAACCTTATAGATATAAACTAACCTTGCTCCTGGCGAGTATTTTATAACCCTAGAATGTAAAGTCAATATCTTAACCTACTACAAAATAGAGGTATTTTAAAAATTACCCAAATACTTGATTGGGATGGCCGTATTTCCGAAACTAATAAAGTTAGGTGTACGTAATGTGGTATTTTCTTAAAGATCTTTAAAAAAAATCCTAATGGTTATACCAGTCATAATATAAAGAGCGGGATAAAAGCATATTTTTTATTGAAGCACCCTGTACATATTATAATACCAAAAAGATCTTTAAAAGAGCTTTAAGAAAATACCACATTAAGTTCATCCTACCTTATTAGTTTCGGCAATATGGCCATTCCAATCAAGTATTTGGGTAACTTTTAAAGAACTACCATTTTGTACTAGGTAACGATATTAACTTTCTATTCTAGAGTTATAAAGTACTCGTCAGGAGCTTAAAAATGATGAATCATTCGACTCCCTTACCATTTAAAACTTTTGGGGTGGCGGTGCTGTGGTGTGTAGATGGGGCGCCGTCAAATTTTCTGTAAAAAACATTCCCCCTCAATAAATATCTTGACGTGTCTCGGCGATTTTCTCAAGTCTGTTTTTTTCTTAAATAACTTGAGTGGTAAGTTTTTAAATGAACACCCAGTATGTATTATGTCTTGATTATCAAAAACGTTTCTAGCATAAAAATACATAAAAAATCCAACCACCCACTCACAATCCAAAATCCTGGAAATCCAACCGCAGATAATCGTGAAAATTGAATTTTAAATTAAATGTCACGCCTATTAGAGCATCTCATTACTTCGTCTATTTTCGCTTTTAATTCCTGTCATTAGCATACTTTGCTTCCATTGAAAATTTGCGGCATACGTTTATTGTTCATAGAGCTTTCCCATGCTCTTTTCCTAATTTTGAAATTATTCTTTCATCGAGTTTGCGGTAAAACATCGGCGTTCCTTCATTTGAAACTGCTCGTATAGTTATTACATTTCATTTACATTCATATTTTTACTCGAATAACCATCTTTATTTGGTAATTTTACAAATTGTTTTGGTTGGATTCCCCATTATGACTAAGATATATTTAATAAAGTTAGGTTAGTAGTGTATTAAGGATAAATATTGGAGACATTTTGCACCTTATTTTGCAATTCCGTTGTGGTTAACGTTATTCTGAGACTGCGCAGTAACGCAAACATGATCCGTTATCGTTTTTAACCATACCGGACTCCTTTAATTACGGATGAATACCGAAGAGCTTATCGTTATCGTTATCGTTATTGTTAAACTGCGTGGTTGCCGGATTGTAGAAATTTTAATATCGATTATTTAAAAGGTTAAAATTTTCATGCCGTATTAATTAAAATATCATTTATACATAGGCTCTAATTAGCGAAAAATTTATAGCAGTAGTAAAAATCAAATAGTGTTAAGAAATTAAAACGGACTTGCACTTTTACGGATATTCTAAATCAGTAATTAATTTAGATGTTACAATATTGCACACTTGTTTTTATTCTACTACCAAACCTAACCTTACTTTTTGGGTTTTGCTTATACTGTATTGTTTGCATCTACTTTAAAAAACGAAATCAACAGAAAGTGTTTGCATATATTTAAATATCAATTTATATCTTATGAAGAATAAAAGTAAATACGGATTTTTCGTTAACTTTAAAATGGGTGAACCACAGGCAAAAATAAGGTTATGTGTCGAAAGCGCAGACGCAAGATAAATTTCTTAAAAGAGGCTGCAAAATCTCTGTCTAAAACTGCTGTCGTAATCGTTATGTTTAATAACGATAACCATAAGGATGCCAAAAACATCTGTTATTTTAAGAGGTGCAAAATGTCTCTATTAAGCATCTCAGAATTTACCAATAAATGATTTACATCTTATAATTGCTGAATATTTATCATTACTTAGTTTTTTATAATACACAATTTGTATCTACAACTTAATCGATTTGATTTATTTAAATTGTAGTTTATCCTTTAAACCTTTAGATTTATCGCAAAATTATTAATATCGCATGAAACCCAGTTAGAATTTGATCTAGAATTAAAAAATGTGATAAAAAATAGGTGTTCTTATTTAAATAAATAAACTTGATGGTTTAATTTACAATAAAAAACACGAAAGAAAAATAAAGATCGACGTTTTCGAGCGATTTTAAAAAATCAAATTACTGAATTTTAAATAAATTTGTTCCAACCCACGTGTGCTTACTGTATATCGTTGCATATTTTTAAAATAAAAAATGCATATTCTTTTTTACATTATTGAACTCTGCATCGAATTCAAAGTGATTTATGTGCCATTTCGCCATTTCCTATACCTAAAGTCAACAATTATCGAAAAAATTACCATTGATTAATATTAAAATTTGTAAAGCGCGTTAATCAAAAACGTACATCTTTATATTAAGCTCTGGCTTTTTGCCCCAACCTGACGCTGTCCTGGTGTTCTTATCCACCAGTCTTGGGATTCCCTCATGATCCATGATCTAAAAGACGACCTTACTTGGCATGACGGAATACCACAGTAGGGCTCGGGGCCTACCATTACCTTGCCAGCACCCTCCTTTGCCGATTTATCAGCTTTATTATTGCCCTGGTGGCCTTCATATCCTGGTACCCAGGCAATCGTTAGCTTGTTGGGCGTACCAACCTCTTCTAGGGCAGCTACGTAGTCCTGCACCAGCTTAAAGCTGATCTTGCATGAACTAACCACCCTGATGGCTGCCTGGCTGTCCGAATAAATTACTATGGTTTTACCCTTGTAACTCCTTCTGATGATTTTCCTAGCACATTGTTCAATCGCTACAATTTCCGCCTGGAACACTGTAGGGTGTTGTCCCGAGACCGATGTTTATTTTTTGTCCTTGAGATTGAGTCTTCATATATATTTTATTTCTTTAAAGTTTTAGGTAAGTAGTTTATCAATTAATTTACCTATGACTGCAAATTATTTACCAGAAACTCTTTTTCTTTTGATTTAATATGCGCAAAGGCCAACTTTCTGTCCGGCCTTTAAAAAAAATCATCGTCTACTAACTAGAAACGAAAAAACTAAAACAGACCCAAGACAAAGACAAATAGTTTAAGCACGTTTTCTCGCAGAAAGACGGGGAGAGTTGGGGATGGATGGAACAACCCTCGATTCCATCAAATGGATCCGTAACGAAGTTAGCCGTCCCTCGTAGCAGGGATAATCCAGCGAGGGGTTGGGCCTACTATATAGTCCGTGAAAAGAACGTCTTATAACACTTTTCAGACGCGTTTTATTTATCGGTTAGATGGAGATAATTTTGAAGAGTTCTTCGTAAAATTTTACTCTGAACAAAACAGGGATAAAGAATTAAATTTAATTCGTTTTTGTCTATGTTGAATTACATTTATTTGTTGACAATATACAATATTTACATCTTTTAGTATACAGTAAAGCCTTGGCATATCGAAACTCAATATAACGATTTTCTTGATAAAACAAATAATTTAATATCTTATATATAATTACCCAGCAAACACTATTTGCCGGCAATATACATTTCTCATATTGGCATTGATGGTAAAGCATTGGCAATTGGTGGCAATATTATGCCAACATCTAATACGCATTAAAAAGTTAACCCGAAATAAACACTCAATTGCCAATAAATTTTACATGCAGACGAATTGCCGGCAAGCATACAAAAATGGCGGCATACCAATCCTGATTAAATAAAGCATGCCTTTTTGTTGCAGGCAAATAAATATTGGATTTTTGAAGGCAAACCTTCAACGCATATTTATACTTTTCAAACCATATTATTAACATTGGTATTTAACTAACATTCGAGCAATTTTTTGATTTGTTTTATTTATAATGGCGGCTAAACAACATTATTTTATGTTTTTTACATAATTTAAAGGAAATGGCCTTTTCCTAACATTTTATTGATACAAATCATGCAAATAAAAATTAAGTTAAACAAAATGTTTATTATGTATTTTTGAGAGAATAAAAATAAAATGATGGTAAAATTAGCTAGGTTAATTTCGACGATTTCGACCGAAGGTGATAAATTCAAATTTCCCGCTTAGCCGAAATACAAGATTTGACAATTTGACAGATGAGGCAACCTTGCTTTTGTTTGGCCGCTTTGTTCAATTGCTTTCTACGTGGTTTTCTAGCTTTTTAGTTTCTTTTTAAAAGAAAAGAGTTTTTAGTAGACATAATTAAGTGTATTCATTACCTAATTAGTGTGCGTTGTGTAATTAATTGGTGATGGCTAGTCAAGAAGGCGGGTTATTCAAGTAGACTGTTAGGAGCTGTAAACATTTTGTTTAAAACCTTTTAAATTTGTAGTTACCTAAAAAAATTATATGAAATCAAGGAGTTGCCTTATTAAAAGTTTTAAAGACGTGTTAATAAAAGAAATTATATATATTTAATAGTTTTTTTTTGACATTTAACTTATTTAAAATATTTCTCCCTATGTTTTGGATCTGAAAATTGAGTGTAAGTGTCCCTTAAATACTTACTCTTTTAAAGTGATTTCTTTTGATTTACTATCTTTTTTAATTTTTTACATACTTTTTTATTTTTTTTTTGTTTATTGTTACGGTATTAAAATTTATATTATGTAATTGTTTTATTGATAAAGTTTTCCTGCCTTTCTTTCTCATTTTTTTCGATTACAAAATTCTAAATATGTTATTTAACTTTTGGGACATTCAACTTATAAAACTTGCAATACTTATTTAATGATAAATGCCATTATCCTAAACGCATTTTTTGCCAATAACTTATTAATGATGGATACCACCATCCAAAACGCATTTTTGGCATAACTTATTAATGATGGATGCCATCATCCAAAACGCATTTTTCATGGCATAACTTATTAATGACGGATGCCATCACATTATCTGCAACACGTGGCCTAATAACGGCCAATTGCCCACTTTCGCGTCTTTTTGATACCTTTTTGCCAATGCCTTGCCATTAAAGAGTGTTGGCAATGCCAGTAAATTAAATGTACAACGCCGGCAAAAAATGTTATATGGATAGTTATAATAACAATTTACATATTACTAAAAGTATTTGGGGACTTCTACTATGCCTTAAAAGGCATTTTTAAACATATCTCTTGATTTTTTATTTGATGTACGGTTTTTGCGTAAATAAATAGTTACTAACCATTTTTCGGCATGGTCATCTCTCCAATTCTACAGTAATTATTATCATCTTTTTAATTTATTTCTTTAAGCAATAATATTTTTTAGAAAGAAAAATGGGTTAATACAGCAGTGTTGCAATTTTAATTTTATACAGTATTACAAAACCAATTTTACAAAAAAAAGTCTATATAAACATAGGTTTGAAAATGCTTTGTTTTTAAGATACAGGGTGCTAAACTAAAAAAAATCAAGTTTTTAATAATATCTTAAATATGCCTTATCCGATTTTAATAAAATTTAGCTGTGGTATTTGTTAAAATAGGAAGTTCATTTAGCTCTACATTAATTTTAATTAATAGGACCAGTAGCGGCGTGGGACGAATTTCAGCTAATATTATTGACTTAAAAATGTACGCCCCTGACTTTTTGCAACTTTTCTATTTTTTCTGATGAAACACCTAAAAATTATTTTCGTAGCTTACTTAGTTTTTTAGAAAAAAACATCCGCTAAACTGCGTATTCCTGGGCCATACAAGAAACAGTAGAACATTTTTTTTAATTAATCGTTATGGCTTTCCATTAGGAATTATGTTTAATGTTTTATTATTTATTAAAAAGATGCTTTTAAGTTATTTTTTTCAGTTGGTGCTTTTTATATCAAGCAAACGTCAAATTTTCTATTCTATTCTATTCTATTTTCGGTTTTTGGCTTTGACACTTAGTGCATACAGCCATCATCAAGTGGTTAGAAAATTAGATTGTCGGGTTCTAGACCCCCAAATTTTCCTTTTATTGTTCAAGCTATGTTTTCTGTTTAAAAATAAATTCTTTCTCTATACATGCATAAATTGTGACTGTCTAGCCAGCGGCTGCTACTGGTATCGCGCATAACCGTCACTTTCACTACTTTCATACGAAGACACCATGTGTTCAACACCAAAACGCAAAAACTTCAGGCTTTAGGAATCTTCACTCACAGCGCTTAGTCCCAGAAGAAAGAAGCCCCAATTTAGCGTGAATCTTTCTCGGTCCCCAAGGGTACAGCCACGCTCGAACGATGCCTTTCCCGGGAAGTCTATGTAGACCTCTACGTAAACATGAACCGCACTACTCGAAGACCGCGGAAAGAGTAACGTCAAATTTTAAAGTGATCGACATCAGTCGCCATTTTGATCGACCAACCGTGGTATACAAATAGGATTTTTATTAAAAATAATTTCAAATTTAATATTGTTTCAGGTTTGGTTTCAAAATCGTCGAGCGAAATATCGCAAACAAGAGAAACAACTCCAGAAGGCGTTAGCTCCAAGTGTTCTACCAGGATGTAACGGTGCCATGATGAGGAACATCTACCCAGGGGCTGCAAGAGGCTACCAGCCCTATCCCCACCCCACGGCTATTAATAGATACCCACAGGTAAATATAAGTTCTAATTCTATTAAAATATTTTTTTTCCAAAAAAATCGTGTATAGGAAAATTGTTTGGTTTATTTTAAAAATTTTGAGTCTACAGCGTGTCTTCGGAAGTTCTTAACAAATGGGAAACTTTTTATAAATAATAAATAAATAATAACCTATAAGAATTCGGCTATCATGGCATTTGTTAGCATAACAGTATGTTGCATACCTAACTTTTCCCTTATACAACTAGATGGCGCACTTTTACCTACCACCTTTAACCTCTCGATACCATGGCTGGTTGTTTTCAAATTTCTTGGTGAGATGGCACCGGTTGTCTGTATTTGTTAGTTCTGGGATACAGAAAGGATATTTACAGTCAATCGGGGCATCATCAAGGTGCCTACGACCTGAAGCGGCTATGACAAGTATTAACGAAGACGAAACACGTGTCGCCGTCTTGGTCGGGCCCGGGGTATTCCATTTTCTTTTGGAGACTCCGTTATTTTTAAACAACCAACCATGGTAGCCGAATTCTTACAGGTTATTATTTATTTATTTTCACTGTCATTAATGAGCCATATGCCTAAAGAATTTTACCTTATTAATATATATATATATATATATATATATATATATATATATATATATATATATATATAGTATAGTATATACATACTATACTATACTATATATAAAGGTTCTTTAAGCAAAAGCAATTGTTAGCAGCGTCCTTTAAGAAAACATATCACTGTAAAAAGGAGTTTAAGAAAAAAATAGGAACTTGTCCCATTATTTTCATGTATTCCACGTGAATCTGGAAGATTGCCCACAAATTCTGGAACACTGTGTAAATTAATATGGCCATGAGAATAATCTCTTAATATATTAAATAACTTTAAGTAGACATTAATTATTAAAAAAATATTCTCGTTCGAATTCCAAAATTATTTTCAAACCGTTACAGAAAATATTCATATTAGGTGTAAATTGTAATGAAACATGGATTAAACGGATCTTCAGGTAAATTTATTAAGCAAATTAGTTGAGGTCAAGCGGGTTGCTTAGCAATTAGTTTAGCAAGACCGCATTTCCTGCTGACGCTAGCCGTCGGGTTGCGGCGACGAAATCCGACGCGCCGCGACGACGTGGCGTCCGACGGTAAAGGTATGCAAATCGACTTTGAGGAGGATGCTTACCGAGGGTTATATTATTAATTAATTAGGTTTTTGAAGTAATTTTTGGTTAATTCGGGATGAATTAATAATAAGACACTGCTTTAATAGTCTTTTTACTGTTTTGAGGTTTCTCTACCTTTATTCCGTATTTTTTTGCTTCCTACCACGTAATATCAATAATAAGAAGGCAAAGAACATTTTTTTTATTTACAATGTTTTCAAAGCCTGTATTAAAAAATTTGTGGTCAAGGATTGTGTTTGTAGTGAAATAGCAAATTGAGATAATAATGTGCTTTTATGTTATAATACAGGGTAGCTATCTAAAGGCGCAACTAGAGTTTTTAAATTGTTTTATCTAAAAACCGAGACATGGGACCCACACCATATACAGGGTGGCCCACCATATTCGACACGGTCTGTAGCTGGATAACCATGGGGTTTTGAAAAAAGTAAATACTGGAACATATACAGGTTGGATAAGACCACAGTATAAAATTTATTTTAATTTATACAGGGTGTCTCAAAAAAGTGTGACGTATCAAAGTTATATTTTTTAAATGGAACACCCTCTATTTTATGACGGTTTTAGATTCTACTTTAAAAAATAACTCAAGTTTATTTTTAGTACTAAGTGTCTAATTTTATTCGTTTTTGTGATATTTGATTTTTTTGAAAATGCAGAGGTAAAATTAAATTGATTTTACATTAACACTTTTAAACATTAAAATGTTTAACAAGATTAGAAAAAGTCTGCCATATCATACGTAGGTAAAATCAAGATTAAATATTGTACAGGGTGATCAAAAAATAATTTCAATTTTTCAGAAAATCAAATAGCCATATCCCTCTTATTTTAAATGGAACACCCTGTATTATTTTACGTTACATGATGACAAATAAAATACTCTTTCAAATGGTGTATAGGTTACCTATACCTATCTTTTGTGCTTTTTTAGTAAGATCTGTTTTTACAAATTTTTAGTCCAAATGTTTATTTAAATTAAAGTTGGCTGTTACATAGCAGCCATTAATATTTTTCTTAAGAAAATAACAACGACCATTTATTGATTAGTAGTTTTTAGTCAGTTTAAAAGAAATTTCAATTATTTTAAATAAAAACCCTTCTTCTACAACAAGATGATATAATACTGGTAGAATGTGAAAAAATGGTTTACTTTAGTCTAGAGTTAATCCTGAAAAATATTCCAGGAGAAACCATCTGATAACCTTAATAGTTGCTTTAAAAAATTTATCACAGTGATTATGGATAATGGAAGAAACGAGTTATAGGTCACAGAATGTCGTCATAACTGACCAGAGGCGTTATTAGGATTGTTTAAAAGCACAATTATCATTACCACATTTAGCTGAAATAAGTGTTATTGGAAGTAGCATTATAAGGAACTAATGAATTTTTTTCTGTGAATTTTAAAAATAGTGGCAGATAATACAAAATCTTTTAATTTTGTGCTTTTTCCAACAAATTTACATTTTGCAATAACGGCTTAGTAAATAGGCATATCACAGCCTACTTACATTTAAATAGACATTTGGAATAAAAATATGTTAAAACGGAATTTACTTAAGAAGTATAAATCTATACACCATTTGAAAGAGCATTTGGTTTGTCATCATGTGGTGTAAAAAAATACAGGGTGTTCCATTTAAAATAAGAGAGGTATTGCAATTTGACTTTCTAAAAAATTGAAATTATTTTTTGATCACCCTGTATAATCTATGATCTCGATATGACCTACGTATGATCAGGCAGACTTTTCCTAATCTTGTAACAAATTTTAAAGTTTAAGGAGTTTATATTGTTAAAATAAAATTTTAACACTTTTTAGCACCCCTGCATTTTGAAAAAAATCAAATATCACAAAAATGAATAAAATTAGACACTTGGTACTATAAACAAACTCAAATTATTTCTTTATGTAGAATCTAAAACCGTCATAAAATATAGAGTGTTCCATTTAAAAAAATATAACTTTGATACGTCACACTTTTTTAAGACATCCTGTATATAGTAAAATAATTTTATACTATGGCCTTGTCCGACCTGTATAAGTTTCAGTATTTACTTTTTTAAAACCCCATGGTTATCCAGCTACAGACCGTGTCGAATATGGTGGGCCACCCTGTATGTATACAGACTCTCCACGGATGGGGTTAACAAGAGGACAAATGGACCAAAAATTTCATTTTCGAAAAAAAGTAATTCTTCATAAGAATTTGTGCTTGTAAAAAAATAGGATTCAGGAAGAGAAAATGTTGATTTTGTATACAGGGTTCACAAAAACTTAAAAAATATGAGTTTTCTTCAAGAGTAAGCTACCTTTATTTTTTTATTTTTAAGCAATGACATTTTGGAAAATTTATTTAGAATAATGTTTGTAATCGATAAAAATAATAACAAAAAATTTATTAAACTTCATAACCTAGCAAAAACGCCTTGATCATATTCATTTCCAGCTTAATAATTGTGTTGTATAGGAATTTGAAGAAAGCAGATGTTTGAAAAGCCAATTATGAGAGTTTTTTAGGTCATTTTATTTAAAAATTTAAAATTATCAACTTTTGATAAATCCAGAATCGGTTTCATAAAACTTTTTAATACTCCAGTAACATTAATAAAGTCATTTAAAATGCTATTCTAAATGATATTATGCTTAAAAATAAATAATACGGGTAGTTTACTCTTGGAGAAAAATCCTGTTTTTGGGTTTTTGCGAACCCTGTATACAAAATCAATATTTTTTCTTCTTATTTTCTTTAAAAAGCTAGAATTTTTATAAAAAATTCTTTTTCTCGAAAATTGAAGTTTTGGTCTACACCGACAGTCTGTATACCACCAAATGTCATTGGTCATAAGAGAAACACTTTGGTGAAGAAATTTTTTTATTTTTGGAATTTGGGAAAAAGTTAGATTTTGGTTAGCCTGCCCTCCCAAAGAGAATTTACACTTTTAAAAGCAAACTCTCTATTTGTTTTTTTTCGTAAATTTGATCGAATTTTATCGACAAATCCTAAATTTCGCAAAATATCTGCCTTTTTTCTTGTAAATAAACATTTAAAAATCTTTCACAAAAAAATTGTAGAGTGAAAAAATTTTGCTGGCTATAGTTTTTTAAAAATATAGATAATTTCATTAAATTTTATATTATTTGTCGATAAAATTTGATCAAATTCACTAGATTGAGATCAATAATTCGTTATTTTTAAAAAACCTTTTTGCTTTATGATAAATTTTCAAAAGGAAAAAATAGGAATATAAAAAAATATATAGGGTGTTCCATTTAAAGTAACGAAATTGCCCTATATCGTAAAATCGGTGATTTTGTTTTTGTGCTAATGACATGTCACAACCAAATGACAATGAAATAAGTAAAAAAGATGAAATTAAAAATATTTTTAAAAATCTAAAGATTTCTCCGAAAAGTTATTCGAAATGGGGCAAAATACAGACAGCCAACCTATGTTATACCATAAATGCAAATATTAAAGCATATCAATTTATTATTGTATTACTGGCGGACTTTTTATTAAATCATATTTTTCATAATTTATTTATTTATGATACACAGTTTTTGGCCATAAATTTATAATGGGCTTTGAAAAAATATATTTACAAGCTTAACACTCTATAATTTTAGTTGCTTTGAGTTGTTTAGTTCTAGCTAAAAATAAAGAGTTTTTAAAAAAAGAAACGGTAATTTTCTAGAAACCTGCGGCAACTCCGATTTTGACGAAATTTGGTATACGGCGGTTTTTGAGGCGCTGATCACGAATCTAAAAGAATTTTTTGGCGGAAACGTTTCGTTCTTAAGATATTCATCATCAGACTTGAATTTTAAACTAATCCTATTTTTACAATATTCCCCCTTCTTTTTGCACACAATTCTTGATTTAAAGCTAAAGTGGCACACAATATTTGATTTTTACCGTTTAAAACCCCATTTTTTTACGTATTTTACATTATTTTTGCATTAAATTGCATAGCTATACTTTGAATCATTTCAATCCCAGTGTGCCATGAAGCCCTATGTGTATGTATGGTTGCCGCATTATCAAAGAACAGCCACGCAATTTAATTTAAAAATAATGTAAAAAACGTAGAAAAACGGGGTTTTAAAAGGTGAAAATCAAATATTGTGTGACACTTTAGCTTTAAATCAAGAATTGTGTGCAAAAAGAAGGGGGAATATAGTGAAAATAAGCTTAGTTCAAATTTGAACTTTGATGATGAATATCTTGAGAACAAAACGTTTTCGCCAAAAAATATTTCAGATTCGTGATCAGCACCCCAAAAAACCCCCGTATCCCAAATTTCGTTAAAATCGGAGTTGCCGCAGGTTTCTAGAAAATTACCAGAAAAACATATCTAAAACATAAAGGAAAATATTACAGACATCCAACCAATTTAATATTGTATGATTGAATATTGTAGGCTGTTGTAATTGCAACCTATTTCTTATAATTTATTGGTTAATAATACACAATTTGTGTTTTAAAAGTGATTATGGTGATAAATACGTATAAAAAAATTAATAATTTATTAATCGTATGTGTATTTTACATTTTAGATGTCGACAAGTTCTTACCCAGGAATGGCGCAATCGTTTTCAATGTCTCATGCGACAAATATGTCATCAGTAACGGGAATGAGACAAGACGCAATGAGTAAGTATAAGAAAAGTTTTCTAAATGATATTTCTGTGTAATTATGTTTTTTTATCATTATTATACCTCCTTGGCAGAAGCTTTATACTAAGTATGCTTTTTGAGCTTAAGGCTTAAATTAACTTTAGCCAATTTGACTTACTGCCTTTTTAAATACTATACAATACGTATAAAATATTCGAAAACTTCTGAAAATGTAAATGTAAATGGTACAAATATATGTTGTGACTATATAAATTATATTTTTTCACTAATAGATTTTCACCAAAAAAAAAAATAAATATAAATATTTTAAATATATTGGAAATGCTACACCTTCATTTTAAAGAAAACTTTGATTTTTAAATAAGAACTTTAAATACTCATAATTTATATTTAGATGCTTCTGCTTAAAAGTTAATTATTTTATTAAGAAAATATTCTTTCCTGTTTGAAATAGAAATCAATCTCGTTGATTTAACTTAAGTAATAAGTAGTTGACCAAAATCTTAGGTCCCAGGAAATGAAAATCTTAAAGGGCGTCTTTCAATCTCTCTACGTCTTGAGGGAAACTAACTTATTTCCTTTTCGTTAATTTTATAGGTTTTTGGATCTTTTTTTTACTTCTATTTATAAATTATATTCGTAGACAAAATATCAAAAAAAAAATATAGTACACTGTCAAGCAAAACATTAGATCACTTGAAAATAGGATGTTAGGCAAAATTTTAAAATGGTAAAAAACTATTTTAATTAATAGTTAAATACGTCATTAACATCGGGAAAATTAAAACTTTAACAAAATTGTCTATAGTTTTTTTTGTAAATATTTTTTAAAGTTGATTTAAAATTATTTCAACAATCTAATTAATGGTATTGCACTACTGTTTTTCTTTAATCTGAATAGCGGATGAAACCCCTTATTATTATACAGAATGTCTTAAAAATGTGTATAATTATATAACTACAAAATCTCACTGCATATTAATGTGTAAAATTAAATTTTAATTATTTCTTTTTATTTTGATGTCCTAGGTATGACTGCAGAGGACGAGTGGTATAATAAGAGCCTCTCAGCATTAAGGATGAATTCTACTCACCATCCGAATTTAGCAGCGCCAATGCTTCAATATCAAACATAATAATAAATGTATTTCCATTTTTAGCCAACAGCCTGTAAATTTGCAATTTACAGAGAGATATAGTTAAGTTACTGGTAATAATATTTTGGTGGCCCAATATAATTTTACTATGGAGTCAGTTAGAGTCTTAGTTTTGAAATATTCTTGTTAGATTTATTTCCAATATTTAAAATTTTCTTTTGGTGGTGTAGCAATCGAACGCTCTAAGAACAACACTCGCTACGTCGTTGTCTGAGTAGCTTGCCAATGACGAAAATTTTTGCTTCACGCTCCAGGGCTTAAAGCTCTTGATCTGCTATAAAAAGTTAGTCACTGGAACGCATCCCTAGACAAGGAAAGATACTTTAAAGAAATTTTAAAATTTATTTTTTTAACCATTTTTGGCTTTATAATAATAATCTCTTTTTAATGTCTAATTCCATTTCAAACAAATAATTTTTAAAAATCCATCCTTAACCATAAAAAACACGTTTAAAGCACGAAAACCAAAAGAGGGGTTGATGCATAAGGGGCAAGGGGAAAGAAAACGGAGTAGTTGAGGTGCATAACACTTTCCGTCACTGGAACGCCATAAAGTAGAACAAAATGCTCTCTGAGCTACTCGGGAGCGCTCTATCATGCGTCACTGGGAAGCTACTCTGATACTCTGATATCAGGGTAGCTTTTCAGTGACGAAAATTTTATGTGCGTCACGCTCCAGGGCTTGAAGCTCTTGAACTGCTCTAAAGTTAGTCACTGCAACGCATCCTTAGACAAGAAAAGAGAGATCCTTTAAGAAATTTTAAAATTTCGTTCAGTCTCTCCGCGATCTTCAAATTGTGCGGTCACGTTTTGTAGGAGGCTACATAGCCTCCCCGGGTAGGCAGCTGAAGGTGTTGTACGGGCGTTTCTGTGCCTTTGGGGATCGAGGAAAGACTCACGCTAAATTGATAGCATCTTTCTTCTGGAACTAAGCGCTGTGAGTGAAGATTCCTAAAAATTCTGATGTGTCTAGGTTAGCGGGGTGCACGTGTTTTCGTAACGGCCGAGGACGGTGGCGCCCTCTACTGGAAGCATCAGCAAGTGACAGTGAAGGTTATGCACGAAACCAGTAGCAGTTTTTGGATTGACAGCTACAATTTATGCATTGAATCGATTATTATTTTGTTTCGAACAAAAGTAAACATTGGAACCGGAATTTCTGGGAGCGGAAAGCTCGACCATCCAGATTTTCCACGTACAAAGCCTTGGAAAGCATAGTCCGGAAGGGGAGAGCTGGTTAATCGTCTTGCAATGGGACCAACAACAAAGAAAGCAAAGCAAAGCAAAAATTTCGTTGTTTTTAACCTTTCTTGGCTTTATAATAATAATAATTTCTTTTAAATATCTAATTCCATTTTAAACAAATAATTTTAAAAATCCATCCTTAACCATAAAAAAACATGTGTGAAGCACAAAAACCAAAAGAGGGGTTGGTGCATGAGAGGCAAGGGGAAAGAAAAACGGAGTAGCTCAGGTGCATAACACTTTCCGTCACTGGAACGCCATAAAGTAGAACGAAATGCTCCTGAGCTACCCGGGAACGCTCTATTTGCGTCACTGGAACGCCACTCAGCTTGCTCTTTGGTCCCCGCCTACTTCAAATCAAGTGTCGTAGTAAATTATTATATTATTAAAATCTTTCTTTTTACACCTCCAAATTGCCGCGCCTTTATAAGCGAAAATATCTATTTTTACTACGTCTATGCTTGATAGCCGTTATAACCTCGCTGTGTTGTTCTTATAGCGTTTAAGCTCTTATAGTAAGTTTTTTTAATAACTTTCATGAATTTTGGCTAATACCAAATTATGTTTATTAAACATTATTGGGCCACAGTGTAGAGAAACAAACTTTTTTATGCATACCAGAAAACTCTTGTATAAGATTTTGATCAGCAAAACTAGCTTTTTATTTTTGTGTTAAAAGAGTCTAAAGGAATATTTTAGAACTATAGACTTTAAACTCATATAAATATCGACATCACAGTCCTTTAAAGAAAAGTAGAATATCAACTTGTGACTCTTCTGACCCCAAATATATTTTATGAACAGATCGGCCGTTACACAATGCTTTGAACACAGTGTGTTGTATACTATATGTTTTCTACGATCAAATAAGTTTTGTAATTTAAATTTTTGTCAAAATTCACAATCACTCATTTAAAGAAATGTAGGAATGTAGAGTATACTGACTACAAAATTTATTGAAATGCTGTAGACGAAAAATTAAAATATTTTTAAAATAGTAATTTAATTTTTTTTTAAAGGGTAAAATTCACTTGAGCCAAACGTATACAGGGTGATTCAAAAATTGATCGCGAAACTTAAGGGGGTGATTCTACTAAACAAAATAAGGGTAGAGCTTTATAAATATTTTTTCAAAATGTCATTCGTTTTCGAGTTACAAGCCGTCAAAGTTCAAATTTTATTTTGGTTTTTTCGTCATATTGTATTTATTTTATAACCAATTCAGTTGATATTTGGCACACAAATCGAGCTTTGCAGATTCTAAAATTTTAAGACAAAAGTACTTTTTAAATATTGCCAGAGGGCACTAAAACTTAAAATTTATTTACATCCTAACTTTTTATTTTGACAGTTATCGCAAAGCTGGAAGCGCCATTTTATAGCCATTCAAAAACTTAAAAATAAGGTACTTTTTATTAAAGTCGAAAAACCTCACCGTTTAGGCACCAATAGACATCAAAGTTTTCATCAATTTCAATCAAATTACCTACATACATACAGGGTGTCCAGTAACTCAACCGACAAACTTTACGGGGCGATTCTACAACAGAAAATAAGAAATAAAACTTCATATAAAAATATGTCCTAAACGTCTAAGTTTTTGAACTACGGGGTGTTAAAAATGAAAAAAGTTTTTTTAAGTATTTAACAAAATAAAAATTGAACTTTGACGGCTTTGAAGCTCTACCCTTATTTTGTCAAGTAGAATCACCCCTTAAGTCTCGTGATCGATTTTTGAATCACCCTGTATAAGTAGTAGGCGATAATCTACTATTTTTTTTTAGGAAACTGTGATTTGTTTTTATTTATGATCAACAATAAAACGTAGTTATATACCAAAGAACTTTTTTGTTATTAACTTATTAATTTTAAATGTAGAAATTAAATTTTCCATACGCCATATTGGCGTTCTTTTATTTATTTTAAACAACTGTGGTTGTGTTAGATTTTAAAAAGATTTATATATACAATTTTTGCATTTTATTATTTAACCAAAAAACAAATTTAATAAGGACTACCACGTTTTTGTGGCGATTGCCTTGCAGCAAAGCCATAAACCCAATCAAGCAAGCAAGACTACCACGTTAATATGGATGGAGGAGGGAGGATAACCATCTAAATGTTTTAAAAAGTGTCCTTCGAAAGGAGCAACTTAAGGTGGCGCCACAGTAGCTAGAAGAGATTTTTTAACCAATGAGCATGAATTATTGGAGTGAGATACAAAATGAAAAAGGACAGATAGATACAAAATAAAAAAGGAAAGAAATACCAAAATCCCTCCACTGGCTACTGTGGCGCCATCTCAACTTACTACATTCCGATGGCCACTTTTTCAACTTGTCCGCCATAAAAGATGGTTATCCTTCCCTCCACCATCCATACACGTTAATATAAAACCACAGCTTAACTACAACCAGCTGTGACTCTCTCCGGCGGCGCCTTTGATTTCCCGAACGATACAGTTTGACAATTATGATGGATGTTTGGGTGAGAACACAGTATGGGACTAAAAATATTTTTATGTTTTTTATTTTTCTAGACAGTACCGGATTCACTAATTTTAAAAAGAATGTAACAAAATTGTAGTAAATAAGTCTTAATGTGTCGCAAATATATTTAAAATATTAAAATATGGTAATTGTCTAGAAAGTTGCGGCAACTCCGATTTTGATGAAATTTGGTATACGAAAGTTTTTGGGGCACTAATCACGAATCTCAAAGATTTTTTTTGGAAACGCTTCGTTCTCAAGAAATAATAAAAATATTTTATTAACATACTTAAAATATATAGCCGTGTAGCCGCTTAACGCCCTGATGAAAAAGTATTAATTATATAACATTTTTTTTTGTTCTTATCATCTAAGCTTGCAACCCACTAGGTGTCTATGACGAGTAACTGCAAATTTAACATCTTGGGCTCCCCTACATGTACACTATATTATACAGTCGTAGAAAAAATGTAAATTAAAAAATGCTTAAAAATTATCAAAAATCGTTGCAGTTTAATAATTTGACTAAACACGTTTTACTTAAAATTAACCTCAGTATTTTTTACAATACACCATTTTAAAGGTAACAATAGGCTTTTTTTATTTAAAATCATATATAGCTAAATGCACAAAAAACGTTATAACAAGAAATTAAAAAGATATAAGGAAAAATTTTTGAAAGTAGCAAATGTGAAGAACCTTATCTTACTTATAAATGGTCTTAGAATGTCTTACAATAAACCGTTTTAGAGGTAATTGTTTTCTCTTTCAACTGAATATACCCTTGTCTCTACCTAAAATTGCATAGAAAACAGTTACAGAACATTGTTTGCGAAAAAATGGGTAAAATTGCCGAAAATAGGATAATATTTTTTCTCTGTAGCAATGCCTATACCTAAACCCCAACGAAAAAGTTGGAGAGCAAAATACGAAAAATAAAAATAGAAAACGCGTTTTTCGTGTTTTTTTTGCTTCGTTTTTTGATCATATTTTTGTCAAAAATAGTTTTTTTTCAATTCAAAAAGCGTCATTGGATGGAAAATGTAAATTCCTACAACTTTTTCTCGACTACTACCTGAAAAAAGTGCAAAGTGTTTGGCTAACCTCAAAAAGTGAAAACGGGCTGTTTTCACCCCGTTCTTAAAAACGCACTTCGCGGTTTTTGGGGGCCCATTGACCATATGAAACAATAAAACCCCTTTAATGCTGCAGTTCCTTTTTAAAGTATATAATTAATAGCCTACAAGGAAAATGTAAAGGAAACTATTTAAGCTTCTTGCGCCCGTCGTGGTATTTCTTAAAAAGAAAAGTTTGGAAATGTATTAAGATACACAAAAATACCCTAATATTATCGGTTACAGTTTACATTACACATTAAAAGCAATCATACAGAGGAACAAGCTTCTTGACAAAAAAACAATCGGTGGCCGCTTGGTTACACAAATAGAATAATAATTATTATAACTACCTATACTGTGTTACTATAAATTGAGAAAAACACCTGAACAACAAATGTATTTCAGTGCTTTAAAAAGTCATGTAACCCTAGTCACCACAACAAAAAATGTATTTTATTCGTTTAAAACTGCAGTAACCAGAGTTACTTACTAGCTATTCATTATCAGTTTATAGTGACCAAAGTAGAGTACTACATAAGATGCATTAAACAAGTAAGCCCTACATGTCTACAGTTACTAAAATTACTTTACTTACCTTCTAGGATCTGAAGGAAATCTAAACAAACTCTTTTTAGAATTATAATAATTGTTTTTGCAATTCGCTGCAGCGCATACATTACCACGTTTAGGTATTTCCATTATAAATACCGTACAAAAGTACAAACACACACACACACACAAACACGACAAAGTAAAATATAATTAAATCTTAACTGGGACGACTCTGTACTTCACCTTGAAACGACAGTACGAAACTAAAATCAGGCCAGGGTAACGTACTGCACTGCCCTGGTTTGATAGATTCTCACCCATATCCCGAGAATTTACGAGTCTTTCCCGAAGTGAGAGTGTCCTAGCCGGTTATTTTTCAGCCGTGATAAAACTATAAAAAAACATCTCATTTTTTTTTGTATTACAGACTTTAGTTGTTAATTCTTTCTATAAATAAAAGTAATTTTTTATTGTACAACGAGTTATAGCATATTATATTAAGTTGGTAGCTATTATTTTATGTTTGTAAAATATTTTTACTGTAATGTATTTAAAAGGTAAGAAAAATTATGTTCCTTCTACTCTAGTCTCTACTCTTTTAATTTTCAAAAAAAAAACACTTTAAATGAAGTTCAGCCTTAGTTTGATTTACATGATTTGTTTAATTTAAATTATTGTAAATTATTAGAAAAGAAAAACAAAAAGTACATTTTGATATAAACTTAAATTTAGAAATACCTTGTAAGGATTTACCAACAATTGTGAAGTAATGTAAGTTAAAATTTTATGTGCCATATCTATTGTATTTGCATTATTTGTGTGATCGTACTTTTAGATTTATAAAAACAATTTATGTTATGTAAAGTTGTAAATATATTGATGAAGTAAAGTAATAAAAAATGCAAATGTATTTAAATTTAGTTTTATTTACTGCCTCTATTTGGTATATGCTCTAAGGTGGGTTAAAAACTTAAAGCATATACATACTAGAGGCAATTTTCAAATGGAGAAAAGAGGCAAGTATGGTTTTTACATAAAGACCGTGGTGGTAAGTGTTTTTCATCAATCAGCATGTAGATCGAGAGAGTAAAAATACTCACCCAAGCACGGCAAAGCGAGAAAGCTGCTTCTAAAAATATGTACTTTGAAGGTTAACCATAAATTTCGGTACAACCGGGGATTGGCTGCTATTTGCCTTAAAACCCAAGGCAGATCACAATACAAAAATAAAAACATTAGAGTAATTCTTACGGAATTTCCGAAACTAGCCGATCAGATCCAGTGGCGTAATCAAAAAATCAAAAGGGCAAAGCAAGCAAATCAAATGAAAAACTGATTCTTGAGGTTATATTTCGAAATTACAAATATTTTAAGTTATCAAAGTTTACACACTAGATATAACACGCTATCATAAACAGCCTTGAGTAATTTTTAGATAATATACTTGATACTCCCGCTTAAAAGGTCACAACAAGGACTTTTTTTAAAGTAAATAGAAGACCCCAACCAAAGATGTTTAGGTCAAGAGTTCTAATAAATTTAGAAACACAGTAAGTTATCAGTACTTTCTATGAACTCTGTATTACTGTTTAAAACCTGAAACTTTCGTTGTTAGTGTAGTTCTGAGTTAATTTAGACTATTTTTCTGACAGATTACGAAACAAGTCCCATTTAGAAGCTCTACGAGAAAAAATTATAAATGGACCAAGCTTACAAGAGTTTATTAACGACCCCAATCCAGTTCTTAAAGACAAGCCGGAAGAATGGGATGAATATGATGGAAAACTAAAGAGAGATAAGGGTGAAGAACAACGCTTAAGGTATGTAGCAAAAGTTAGGATTTAGAACAGTAAAATTTACACTTTAATTTCTCTATCACAGGTTACCTCCATGGTTAAAAGAACAATCCCAATGGGTAAAAATTACAGTAAAATTAAAGAACAACTAAGAGGACTTAATTTGCACACGGTTTGTGAGGAAGCAAGATGTCCAAACATCGGTGAATGTTGGGGTGGTGGGGAACATGGGACACAAACAGCAACCATAATGGTAAGATAAGAAAAAACATTTTTCCACAACCGTTACAAAAATGCTGTTTTTTTAATCGTTAACATGAAGTTAAAGTACTCCATTCTAGTACACCACATAAAGTGTTAAAAAAAGTAACTTTTTTTGACACTTCGAAGGTTTTTTCACACTTTGACTTAGTGTTTTGTTTCAATGCCTACTACAAAAACCTAAATATCAATTTATGCAATGTAACAGTAAACGCGACAGCAACTAAAGCAAACGGTCAGGTTACCTTTGATTTCATCATTATTTCTTTTGGTTCATGTGTCACTAGTTTTAAAATTTGACAGTTAGCAAATAAAATTTAATAGAAATTTTTGAAAATTAATAACTATTATGAATTTGGATTACTAAGAAATTGAAAAGGAATTTATACTGTTTTAGTATTATTTCTACAAAAAGTAAGTACATACAATTGTCTAAAATTAAAAGATAAATGCATAGTTATGAAGAGAATAATTGTCTCTTCGAAAATAAGGAGGCTATGATTTTTGTTCTAGTATAATGGATGCAAAAATTAAATTTAATAAGTTTAAATAAATAAAACATGTATAAAATGGTATTTTGGGAAATTTTTATATTGTGGAAAAAATATAATATGTAACAGATGCATAAAGTGTCTTTTTTCATCAGATTGCCCCAAAAAACTTCCCATTCGTAAAAAAAAGCATCATTTTATGCACTTAAGAACACAAGAATAATATTGGTATCTCTGTTTAAACAGTTACTTGGGGACACTTGCACAAGAGGTTGTAGGTTTTGTTCAGTAAAGACCTCAAGGGCTCCTCCGCCCCCAGACCCTAATGAACCTATAAATACTGCAAAAGCCATTGCTTCTTGGGGACTGGATTATATTGTCTTGACTTCAGTTGATAGAGATGGTAAATAAAAACATTTTAAAGAATAAATAACATAACCTTAAAATAGTAAATTAGTTTCATACTTTTTTTTGTTTATTAGATTTGCCTGATGGTGGATCCAATCATTTTGCAGAAACGGTGAGAGAAATAAAATCTAGGTAAGTAAAAAATGCTAAAAAACTTACCTCAAATATTGAATACTATGTATTTCTAACTTTGGTAATTGTCTCGAAAGTAGCCGCAACTCCAATTTTGACCAAATTTGGTATACCAAAAAAAAATGTAGTCGGAAACGTTTCGTTTTCGAGATATCCATCATCAAAATTAAAAATTAAACTAACCTTATTATCACTATATTCCCCCTTCTTTTGCACACAATTCTTGATTTGAAGCTAAAGTGGCACACAATATTTGATTTCCTTCATTTAAAAACCAGTTTTCTTATTTATTTTAACCTTTTTTTCAATTAAATTTTAAAGGTTCACTTTAATAATGCCGCAACAATACATACACACACTGCTTCATGGCACACTGGGATTGAAATGATTGTAAATTTTGCATTTGCATTTTAATGGGAAAAAGGTATAAAATAAATGGAAAAATAGGTTTTTAAAAGGTGTAAATCAAATATTGAGTGCCAATTTAGCTTTAAATCAAGAACTGTGTGCAAAAGAAGAGGGAATATAGTGAAAATGGGGTTAGTGTAGGTGAGTGTACATGCTTAGAATCCCTTGAGCAGATTTTAGTTTTGCACCCTACAAAATCCCCATTAGCCACAAATTGTGACAATACACAAATTATTACCAAAATGTTTATGAACAATCACAACCACATTAAACTTTTGACACTCTGTATCTCACAAATCATCTCTTGGAGTGAATTAAGTGGGGTCAGATTGTCAGATTTTAATCTCAGAAATTTGTGATTTGTCCCACATATTTTAGAGGCAGAGTATTATCAACAATTTTTTTGTGTTTTTTAGAAACAAAAACATTTTAGTTGAATGCCTGTGTCCAGATTTTAGAGGCGACCTGGACCAAGTTAAAACTATTGTAGACAGTGGCTTAGATGTATACGCTCACAACATTGAAACTGTAGAAAAACTAACCCCATTTGTGAGAGACAGAAGGGCTAAATACAGGTAAAATTATAATTTTTAATCTACTGTTAGTAATAGCTATCTATGTATCAAGGGCGTTACTAGGACTATAATGCCCTGAAGGTCGAAATAGATTTCGACCTGATGGGCATATAGTCCAGTAAAGCCCGTGGTGCATACAATGCTTTATGTTTTACCCAAAAGAGTTTTTCAATGACTAATTACATTATTTATTCGCAATATAAAAATAAGTTGCACCTGTACCTGTATACGTAAGCAGATAATGACTGGTGTTAAGTTTGACTTTGATGTTTGTATCAGTTAGTCAGTTGGCATTTTTTATTGAACGATTTGCTCAAAATGGAAGAAATTCCACAAACTATAAGAGAAAAGGCCATAAAAGCGACCGAAAATCTTTTGCCATTTAAATCAAGGCAACAGTATGATCGGGAGTATGGCATATTTGGTATTTGGAAAGATGCGAACGCAATTCTTCAAATAACCGAAACCGTTTTAATGGCATATTTTCAGGAACTGGTAAGTTATTGATTTTATTTTAATACAAAATAGCGTTAGTGCTACCACCGCTGTTACCATCACAAAAAACACCGACCATCTCTATAGTGGGATCAGCTACATTTTCCGGGATATTTCAAAATTGTAATTTTTATTTTGGAAATAAGTTTAATTTTTAGTATTGTTTAAAGAAAAATTATTTTTTGTATAAATTTGATCTTTATTGTGAGAGAAATAAAATTGGATAAGCAATAAAATTTCCATATTAGCGCATTAGGGCATTATAAGCGGGCATTATCATAATGCCCTAGGTGTGATAGCAGGTATTATTGCTACCATAACATATTCCGTTTCTAAGGTATTACAGATCAATAATAGATGGGTAAAACATAAAAAATATATTAGCACCTTTTTATGACCTTTCTTTACATTATTTTTTGTGTTTTTAATTTAGACAATCATTGTATACTCTTGCAAATGCCAAAAAGATGAATCCAAACCTAATAACAAAGTCTTCGATTATGTTGGGACTTGGCGAAACTGACGAAGAAGTTGAAACTACAATGAAAGAGTTAAGAGAAGCAAAAGTTGATTGTGTTACACTGGGGCAATATATGCAGCCAACAAAAAGACATTTAAAGGTAAAAAGGGTTTCTATAATGCTAATAACTAATCTTAATTTGATTATTCTTGATGAAAAACTTCTATGACAGTTTTTTTAGATTAAAATTTCTTTTATTGCACAATGGATCAAGCCATAAAAAACTTTCAACAGGTTGTAGAATTTGAGCTAATGCATTATTTTTGTTTTAGGTGGTTGAGTATGTGACCCCTACAAAATTCAAGCACTGGGAGACAGTGGGGCAAGAAATGGGATTTTTGTATGTAGCTAGTGGCCCGCTCGTTAGAAGTTCCTATAAGGCGGGAGAGTTTTTTATTGCTAGTGTACTAAAAAATAGAGAGTCAAATAATGTTTAACCAATGTAAATTAAATATATTATGTTTATTGAATATGGTAAAGTTAATCCTATAAATATACTAAAATATTCGTAAAGTCCGTTTTACAGTCGGCAAGTTCTTTCTGCAATTTTGTTTCAGCAACTTTCTTTCAAAAATAAACTTGCTGCAAGTTTATTGCAGATTTGTTTTACAGTCGGAAATTCGCTTTTTAATATTGCAAAAATAGGGCAAGGTACCAATGTGCAAAAATGTGAAAATAAAGTTAGAACCTAACCTAGCTATTGACCGGTATTTAGAATAGTTGTTAAAAATGAAAAAAACGGACGAAAAGAGCCACCGCGGCTACAATTTGCCTCATTATTGCTGCGGCTACCCTCCTGGGGGATAAAAATTCAAGAAAAAAGCAAGAAGGTGGTGGTCACTCAACTAGTAACTTTGGGTGGGGTTGGTACCACTAAAATAACCAAATTTTTCCCAGACTTGCAGTTGTAACTGCAAGACAAATAGGCCAACTGGAAAAGTTGCAAGTCGCAATAAAGTTGCAGAATACGCTGCCAAAAATCAGCTCTTCACGTACTGCGTATGCCTACCACAAGCTTCTTGCAAGTTGCAGAAAGAACTTGCCGAGTGTAAAACGGACTTAATAATCGGCCAGCTGCAAGAAAAATTTCACTCTCCTTAATTTTCTTGCATGAAAAATAATGCAGCAAGAAATCTCCAATACTGTTAAATATAAACTCATAAAAGTCTTTTTATTTAAATAAATGTGTATAAATGTTGTTCAGTAATATATATTTATATTAAATGTTAATATTGCTTTAATTTCATCATTTTTCTGGTAAAGGTCTACGTTTTATATAATACTATTTAAAGAAATAACTTTTTTCGACTCCCGTGCGAAAAGTGCACTTTTCCGAATTAATTCGGAAAGGTACAAAAACATCCAACCATTATTAGCGAGTTGCAATGAAGGATTTTTATTAACTTTATGTTTAAAAGAAAATTTTGCGCTGGCCAAACCAACTAAACAGGTGGATTCCGCAGATTCCAATATTTTCACGCCACAAAAACTCCTTCAATTCGGTATTAACCTGTAAATGCCACAAATTGTACATTTACCATCAATAATAATAATAAGTACAAGTAAGGTGTTATGTAGCAGCAGAACCCTGCTACGCGTCGTGGTCAATTGCAGTCGCGCGCGGAAAAGTTGCACTTTCAGCACTAGTTGGGAAATATACTATATTACACATATATATATATATATATATATATTATATATATATATATATATATATATATATATATACCGGGTGTTGCTCCGTCGAGCGGGACATAGGGAATACCATGTAAATTTTGAAGTGGTCCAATATTGGCTCCCTAATTATTTTAGAAGAAAATATTATTGGGATTTTTTAAAGAGCACAAAAAGTTGTATCCAGTGTACAAATTTCGGCTTCTTCTCAGTCCGCCAGCTAAGAGATAAATGCTAAAATAAGTTACGAATCTTCTATCTTCTTACGCGCCCTGTATTATTAGAAGTTTATAATAAAATACCAGAAAAATTATTTTTCCTACGACCACATGTGAAAATAGTAAATAGCACACTGTTTTTATGCATAGAAAATGCCTTATATCACACTAGTGTTGCAAAGTACTTTACAGCACTAGTGTTGCAAAGTATAATATAAAGCTGTCATCGCCGTCATTGTTATTTAAAATAAATTTGGAGTTACCAGGCTGTTAACTGGATTTACATTGTAAAAGCCATGCAATATTTTTTAAATGAGGACCTTTTTAATTCTAAAATGATAAAAAGCTACTAGGTAGGTGATTTTTGATATAAACATATTTTTAAACAGTATAATATATCGCAGTAAGGAAAAGTATATATCACCCTAGTGATGCAAAGTTTTCAATTGTTTTCTTATTTTTTTCGGTGAAGACAAACAACTTTTATTTGTTTTGGTAAATAACTTGTGGTCGTAGGAAAAGTAGTGTACATTACTTGTGTGAAAATCACTTTCTTACACTCGTGGGTTTGTCGCACTCGGCTGACGCCTCGTGTAACAATATTCCCACTCGTGTGAAATTAGTCATTTTCTACACTTGTAATGTAATATACTATAACCTCTTACTCTCAAGTTGTCAGATCAATGTCACATCATTTTTAAATAATGAACTACCCAAATCAAGAAAAAAATCACTATTATAAAATGGTTTTATCAGGGAAATAGTTAGCGAAGAGTAGCGAACATGTTTGCAGCCTATTTTCCCAATAGGCCAATACCAAGTAAATCGACAATAGAACGGACGATAAAAAATTTGGAACTACAGGCACAATAATCAATAATTGCAAATGTGAAGAAAATCGACGTGAAAATCAGAGACAAATTGTACAAAACGAGAGAGATTTAGACGTGATACTTTGTGTAGTGGAGGCCAAAGGAAACATTAGCACGAGACAACTGGAGAACATTACTGGACAAGACCACACCACAATTATCTCGAATTTTAAAAAGATGTAAATACCATGCTTACAATTACGAAAGAGATCAAGAATTAGGAGACGGAGACGAAATACGACGACAGGAATTTTGCTTTGAGATGATGGACAGGACAAACACTGACAGAGGTTTTTACAAAATATTTACTTTACTGACGAATGCACTTTTGACATGACATCATAGGCCCGAACCACGCAATATCTTGGCCAGCCAGGTCTCCGGATCTTTCGCCAAACGATTTTTTCTATGTGGACATTTAAAAACTAAGCTTTATACCAATTAAAAATATGACAATTTAGACCAGCTAAGGAATGCTATTTCCGTTGAATGTGCCAGAATATCGATGTACCAACTAGCCAACGTAAGAAATGAGTTTTATAATCGTTTGGGTTATTGTCTGGCAGTTAATGGAGAAATATTTGAGCATTTGATTAAATCCTGATATTTTCGTCATAAATTGATTTCTAAATGTAGACAAATTTGTTTTATTGTCTTGCGTAACTGTGAGTGCATGTGTTAGAATTAGCTGTAAATCAAAATAAAATGCGAGGATTCTTTTTGAAATTCCCGTATAAAATTGTTCAGTTTTGGCAATGACATTATAAATTAATGATCTAAATTGTCACTGATAAATCGATATGGTGTTTTTATTATTGATTTCTAGAGTACAGGGTGCATAATGAGATACTACGTTGCAGAAGTATTTAAGCAGTTTACTCTTTACTGGTTGGTTGAAAAATGCTCAAATTTTTATTTTGGGTGGAACTTATTGTGCTCTTCAATAAATCCTAATAGCATTTTTTTCTAAAATAATTAGGGGAGCCAATATTTGACTCCTTCAAAATTTACATGGGATTTCCTATGTCCCGCTCGACGGAGCAACACCCGGTATATATATATATATATATATATATATATATATATATATATATATATATATATATACATATGTATAAAACATATGTTCTAAATCTTTAATAGGAAATAATAAAACACGGGATTATATATTATCGAATTTTATTAAATGGGACAAAACTAATCTATTGATATTAATCTTAACACTAGCGGTATACACTAAAATTTAAATTATTCAAAAATAAGAATAAAATTAAAAAGGACACAATAAATATAATATTGTAATAAATATAGCAAAGCAGAAGAAGTCTATATTTGGAAATGAACACATTTTCTTTAAAATATAAAAATAGGTGCATGAAACAATTAGTTGGACTTGGATGACCGATGAAACTATACTGATTTCTTTTATGTACAGGAAATTGACAAAAAAAAATATTTTTACAGTGAGATATCTTTATAAGTAAAAAATGATTAAGGCAACCTATTTTTGAAACTCCCAGTACTTCAGAAGGCAAATCAGTTTAGCTTTTTTTCAATGGGGTCTTGGGACTTTCAAATTATTTTATCTAAAAAGTGACACATGGGACCCACCCCAAATATACAGGGTGTCCCAACTCTATTTATATCACAAATTATCATTGTCCCTGTACAAGATACAAAAATAAACTTAAAATAAAAAATGTTTATTCGGATACACATTTCTTATTGACAGTACTAGTTAATATACAAGGTTTCTCAAAAACGTAATTTTCATTGTCAAGTAGGTTTTTTGAATGAAACACCCTATATATTTTAACAAATTTTGACTGTGTATTTAATTCTACATCAAAAATGTATATATGTATATGAAAATAATATAATAAAATGTAATTAATTACCTTCTATATATAACTACTAATAAGTATGTCAATTTAGTTTATTTTAGAAACATATTTACTTACTTAACCTAAAAATCAACCAATAGTTGACATATTGCTAAATAAACCAAATTGCTGACATACCTATTAGTAGTTCTTACAAAGGAAGGTAAAATTACTTACATGCTATTATATTATTTATCCAATGACAATGGCTACATTATTTAAAAATAATAAGAACCAAAATATTATTTTGGTTTCTTCACTTTTAATCGTTAATGATTATATCAGCATACTGCTGATATCTCAAAAACCAGCAAGGTAATAGTTCGATATAGCGGTTTTCGCTATTACAAGAGATTTTCGAAAAATTCTTTTTCAGGTCGTTTCTATAGGTCGATTATGACACAAATCTGTGTGCGCGTTTTCCAAAATCCATTTCTATAATTTATTATTAATAAAAACATATTTACGGGACGGTGGAGTGAGCAGGGGTGCTGGGTGGGGACAAAACAGTATAAATCCAACGTCAAACACAAGAAAACATTAATACACTGCACTCGGGGCACATGAAAAATGTAAATTAATTTTGAAAAGTATTAAATTTTTCGAAAAACTATCCCACACATATGAGATATCTCGTCCGCCATTAATTAAAGAAAGAAAATAGATAGTCTTGATAGAAGCAGCGTTGCCAAACTTCTTATGAAGAATTAACACCAAGCCTATTTCAGGGATTATCCACCATTTCCATGAGAAACAATGGTATTTTTAGTAGAAATGCCTCCTTCTTTATGTTTAGGTATTTTCCTTTTTTCTCTACAAATTATAATAGAAAAAAGGAATAACTTAATTTTTCATATGAATTTTGTCCTGTATCTTCCTTTTTTTAAGCTATTGACACTTTCTTACTTTATTTGGCAACATCGCAAGACATTTACAGTTCTATTGCAAACTCTTCTTTTTATGCAGTGACAGTCATGGCGGGATTGTTGTACTATTATCTATTTTTAATTTTTTAAACAATTTTTTGGACATTTTTGTAAACAGAAAGTGCGGTGTGTACTGTGAAATACTGTTTTTGGGCGTTTAATGTAGGATTTCTACTGTTTCGTCCCCACCCAGCACCCCTGTTCACTCCACCGTCCCGTAATATGTTTTTATTAATAATAAATTATAGAAATGGATTTTGGAAAACGCGCACACAGATTTGTGTCATAATCGACCTATAGAAACGCCCTGAAAAAGAATTTTTCAAAAACCGCTATATCGAACTATTACCACCAGCAATAATAGACGCAATAGTATGTCAAACATTTTTGATGTAGAATTTAATCAGAGTCAAAATTTGTTAAAATATACAGGGTGTTCCATTTAAGAAAACTACTTGCCATTAAAAAATAATGTTTTAGAGACACCTTATATATTATCTAGTACTGTCAATACGAAAAGTGTACCCAAACAAACATTTTTTGTTTTTTTTTTGGTTTGCCCCCAGTCAGTGAAAACCTAAGTTTCAAAAGAGAATCCTCCATCTGTATTTTTTCGTAAATTTCATCGTCAAATCACAAATTTCGTATAAATATCTGCCTTCTATTTATAATTAGAGGCATCTGAATATGTTGCATAAAAAAAATTAGAAAAAAAATCAACAAGTCTGACTAACTCAAAATTTAATGTTCTTATAAATTCCAGACTTTAACGTATGTCCTAAAAATTTTGGCACAAAACTCATTGTCTTTAATTTTAACAAAAACAAAATAATAACAAGTTGCCTTTGAAAACAAAAGTTTATTTACTTTATTTACTGTCAGTTGAGATTTATTTATTTTGAAGTTTTCGCTTTAAGATGTCGTATAAATTAGAAATAAGAAAAAGTATCTAAGTTAGTTGGGCGAATACCCAAAGCTGAAATCTGTCGAATATTCCAGAATGAAAACATTTCACGCAGAACCATTTATAGAACAATAGCGGAGTGCGAGGAGGGAATACCATGTCTAAATCTCCCAAAAGTGGAAGACCACGTGCATTTACCGCACAGAGGTCAGAGAGATTGGTGAGAAGAGCAAAAACCAGATTGGAATGTCAACGAAGAGACTGGCTAGGCAATACAGATCTTCTAAGAGTACGATATCGTTGGAATTGAGGAGAAATGGTCTTAAATATCGAAAGAGACGTAAGTGCCCCAAATACTCTCAAGCGCAGCTTTTTCGTATACCAAGATGTTGTCGTCAACTGAGGCGGGTACATTTTGCCAATGAAAAATCATTATTTTAGATGAGTAATTCTGAAATGAAGGGAAACGATGGATTTTATACGGACAACGTAGAGGAATGCCCTGGAAATGTTAGATACAAACATAAAGCGAAATTTTCAGATAAAATCCTTGTCTGGTGCGCAATTTCTAACAGGGGTGTATCCCGACCTTTGTGGGAAGAGTGAGGGGTGAAGCTTTGAATAGTCAGAGCTATATTGATAACTGCCTTTCCAAATTGCTTCAGTTTGTCCGCGAACATCATGCTAATGACGATATCATGTTTTGGCCAGACCTAGCATCATGCCATTACTCAAGAGATACCCAAAACTGGCTTCGACAACACCACATACCTTTGTTCCCAAAAACGATAATCCTCCAAACTTGCTGCAGGCTCGCCCAATAGAGGATTTTTGGGCTGTACTGTCTAGAAAGGTTTATCATGGAGGCTGGGAAGCACAAGATGAGGAACAATTAAGACGGCGAATTTACGAGAAATTAAGAGAAATTGAACTGAATTCCGTCCAGGACCTCATGAGAGACATTCGAAGAAATTTGCGTCTGGTAGAGCAGAATGGGCCACTCCACATAATTCGATAGTATAGTTTAGTTAAGTATTGAGTTGTAATTTATGATAACTAGTTAGTGTTTAAATAAATTTCTTCATTAAAAAAACCGATAAATATTGTGTGCCAAAACTTTTAGGACATACGTTTAAAAAAAATCATACGGGCTTGCTTTTGAAATTTAGATTTTCCTTGGAGGGGATTACACGACTCACTTATTAGATAAATAAAAAAGTAAACTCCTAGGACCTGCCTCTTTTTCGACGCCGGGTAGAAATTTAAACATATTTTTTTTAAACTAATACAAAATACTTGAGGTAAACCGTAGCTAATGCCAATTGTATGTATCCTAAACCTAACAATTTCTGGAAACTATATGAATTTTTCCATTACTCTTGCTTTGCGAGGATCTCTTTTGTAAGAAAACTACTTCTACAAATTTGAACTACTACAACCTATTTACAAACGACTTAAACTACTTTAATAACTTCAGTAAAAAAAAGTACATAATGAAATGTTCCATATTAATGACCATAGCAAGTTTTTCAAGAAATAAAGTTCAGAATATCTTGTGGTTTAAAATAAAAGGTTTTCAGTTAATATCCAAAAAATAGCACAGGATATTTTTTAGATTTTTTTTATTGGGCTAGACCCACTGTGCAATCAATACAATGTGTCCAAGATAAGGATCCTAAGCATGGGAATCTCAGTACCTATTGGAGATACAGCTTAAGTTAAATTAGGAAAAAGTTGTGTTTTTTAAAGCTTATTTACATGCCGCTTAAAAACTTAAAAAATTGTCATTGCCTGCTGAGATATTTGGCAAAAACGAAAATTTGACTATATCGATTTTATTTTTTTCTGACTTTATTTAAAGAGATATAAAAAACTAATAACACTTTTTCATTGGCACTTTTTAGCTACTACATGATGGTAATTTTAGATTTTATACACGACGTTTCGTTTTCAAGAAACCATCATCAACTTTATTTTTATATGGCTCGAAAAAAGTACACCCTATATCTGATCCCATTTTTTATTACAAATTCAACGATGTATCACATGTCATATTTTAATTTTTAGTTAAAAAAAATTGCATTTTTCTCTTTTTTTTAAAGTTATTTTTAAGTAAGCCTTGTAAACAAATGCTTGGACGTTAATACCTGTTACCGTATCTGTAACATAATTTAATATCATTATAAAATAGTATTTGTCCTTATTACCCTGCTTGTTGAGTTGTTGTTTTTAGAGCAATTGTTCTTATTGTTACTGTTGTCTCTGTTATTGTTTATTGGTGAATAGCTAATATCTTATTGTATTATTACGGTCGAATATGCAGGATGACCATTATAGCCATGAAGATTGAGTTTGACATGCTAACATGCTACATTTTGTGCTGTAAAAATAAATGATGGTATCATTTCTGCAGTTAATGAATTATGGTAAATACATGGACCTGGTATTTTAGTTTCTAAAATTCCACACCATATATTAAACACAAAACGTTCTTGATGTTTCGATATTTTCTTAACACGCGGATTTTGTTGAGCCTAGTAATGCATATTGCGTATAAAGAAAACAGTAACAATAAGAACAATTGCGCTAAAAACAACAACTTGACTAACAGGGTAATAACGACAAATACTATTTTATAATGATATTAAATTATGTTGCAGATACGGTAACAGGTATTAACGTCCAAGCATTTGTTTGCAACGCCTATACTTAAAAATAACTTAAAAAAATAGAAAAAATGCAATTTTTCTTTTAACTAATAAATATGACATGTGATACATCGTTGAATTTGTAATAAAAAATGGGATCAGATACAGAGGGTACTTTTTTTCGAGCCATATAAAAATAAAGTTGATGATTTCTTGAAAACGAAACGTCGGGTATAAAATCTAAACATACCATCATGTAGTAGTTAAAAAGTACCAATGAAAAAGTGTTATTAGTTTTTATATATCTTCAAACAAAGTCAGAAAAAAATAAAATCACTATAGACAAATTTTCGTTTTTGCCAAATATCTCAGCAGACCATGAAAATTTTTCAAGTTTTTAAACGGCTTGTAAATAAGCTTTAAAAACACAACCTTTTCTAATTTAACCTAAGCTGTATCTCCAATAGGTACTGAGATTCCCATGCTTAGGATCCTTATCTTGGACACACTGTATACGCCTACGAATTTTATATCAAAATAGTAAAAACATATATAAAGCAAACTGTACCTATAACTAAGAGTGTTTGTCATGGAAAAAGTACCTAAGTATACTGTAGTACTTTTGGATATAAACCAGTTTAAAGTGGATATTATTAAAAATAAAAACCTTTGGTAAGTTTGGAATTTGACATGTTGTTTATGTAAACAAAACATTTTTTTTAATTCTAAAGAATTAAGCTAGAGTTCTCGCCAGTAATAAAGATGCCACGGCGTCATCACTTCTATCTCACTTTCAATTATTCTCCTTTTTGTTGCTCTCGCACACGATGTAAACGACGCATTTTGACAGCGATAGTTGATTGCCGTCTTTATTTGTATGACGCTTATGGCATTTTTACTATCGAATAGATCTCTAGTTGTCGTGATACAATATTGTCAGAAAAATATAAATTATGCGAGACGTAAAATTACACGACCTTGTAGCTAAGTGATCCATAATTTTTATGAAAAACTGTACCCGTTGTCATGTTACGTCATCACGAATACCATCACATATGTTTTGTAAGTTTTGATCCGGCAACCAGTCGCTGCTATGCAACCACCGGTTATTAACAATCATTTTGTAGCTGCTACTACAGCATGGCGATAGCAGTGATAGACAGGGCCGTATTATTCGCAGTTAGGCTGAGCTGGCTACAGCCTAGGGCACCACGAACATTAAACAGGCGACTGCAGATCAGCGGGACGGTAATTATGATTGCGACTGAGATTCAGAGGAGTCTAACGTCTGTGAATATATGGTGTTTGTGAAATAAATGAAATAGCCGCGAAGCGAGGAGGAATGATTTTTTGTTGTTTTTTGGTTATCAAATTTCATTTCGGGTGGTAAAGTAAGGCGCCTGAAAAGAAAATAGGCGCAACGGAGGTAAGGACCTTTTTTTTGCTCTTCAAAATTTGTTTGTCACGCAAAATAGGCGCTCCGGGACTTGTAGCCTAGGGCGCCTCATAGGGTATAATAAGGCCCTGAATATTGATATTTAAGAGGTGTCTTTTGATAACGTATTTGAGAGAGTAAACCTAACAACTGCTTATTATTGTTAAGTAAGCATGTTGCTTGGCTTTTTGTCATGATTTTAGTCACAGCTCACGTACTATTTAGTATTGTTTTTTTTTAAATTATACACTACAGTTATTTTGCATATAATTATCATTAATATCTTGTAGTTCATTTACCAGATCTTTAATATGGAAAATTTGTAAATATGTTTTTGCACCAGTTTGCAATATACAGTGCGTAAAAAATCGCGATACTTATTTATGTCTCAATAACCTCTAAAAAATCTGGATGGAACAATGAATCAACTACGACTTTTCATGAAAAACTATAATGTGCTTATGTACAGTTCGTTATATATTTATGTACATACATATTTATTCAAAAAAGAAATGCTTCTTTTTTGTTTATTTTCTGATTGATTTCAAACTCTCCGAAAATCGCCCTTCGTTTTTTGAGATCTACGCTTTTATACAGATCAAAAAAGTAATAAAAACTTTTAAACTGGAAGAGTGTTTTTAGTGCTAAATCAGCCTATTTCATTTAAAACGTAAGTTAAAAAAAAACGAAAAAGGTGTTTTTCTTGCTCAAAAAAAAAAAAATTACGCTATCAACATATCAAGAATGTTACTTAGTCGAAATTATTGATATAACAATACATACAATTTTTTTTTAAACTAGTAAAAATATTTCAGTAACTACCACAGTTACATATCATATACAGTAGGTATGTCTCATTTAAAACAAAAATTATTGTTATTATAATTCATAGTTCATTCTATCGACCACCGACTCCATATCCCGACTATAAGGGCAATAAAAAGATATAGAAGTAGGGTTAGCCATCGACATCTGATAGTAATTAAATTTAAGTATTAAAAGTTTGCCTTCTAATGCCGCTCACGGGCTCTTAGTACAATTGGTTTAATTTAAAAAAAATACCCTAAATTAACGACATTGTAAATATACGTTCTTTATGTTTTTTTTTGTATCCTAGATCCATTACCATATGTTCCCTCTTAGTCCGAAGGACTGAGAGATTATAAAAGTCGTTAGAATTTAAATACTATTAAGTTGTGTAATATCTTACAGACTTGGTACATATCTGTTTGGTATATAGGGTTGTAAAAGTTCAGCTTATTTCATATTTTAAATTATTTTTCGCTTATTTAAAAAGTGCGAGGAAAACTTTATAATATTTACCCAATAAAAAAATTAATGTGTTTTAAAACCAAAATCGGTGGACGAACATCAGGGCCGTATGCATTTCTTGTTTATAGACGGCCATGACGCCGTCTATATTACCTCAGTACTTAGTAGAGTAGTCCATATCTTTTCACTATGATCCTCTATCACGTGAAGTTAACTGTTAGTGAGTGAAAATTAGAATTTGTCTTTAAAACGGGCAAATAATACTTACTGTTGAATAAAGGTTTAATACACCAAATATGCCAAATTTAATAGAAATAATATTTTTGCTCCCAAATCACAAATACAACAATTTGTCATAAATAAACATAATTTTTATTTTAAATGTGACATACCATAAATATAAATTCCCTACTACAGTTATAGGAAAAATTATTTATTTAACAAAAAATTAACTAATGTAAAAACTTACCATTCGAAATAACTCTTTACGTTATAAAAATATTACTAAACAATTGTCCTTATGTACACTTTTCTTAATATTAGATAAAACTATTCTACCTATCGAAAATAATCAATAATTAGCTAAAGAAATATTAAAAATTGCTATTAATCTTTTTAGTCTCCAAAATATGGAATATGTTTTAAAAATGATTATTTTAATATGCCTTAGAAGAGAAAGAATTTTGTGAAATGGCAAATACTACTTACTTAATTTCCTCGTTTAAACATACCTATTGGTACAGTCGCAGACAAAAAAATCGTCCAGCTCAGTTTATTTTTTTAACGGGTTTGTTTGTTCGAAATTTACACAAACCCTTTAAAAGAATTTACTGGGTGGACGGTTTCTTTGTCCGCCCCTGTACAGGGTGTCCCATTTTGGTTGTCCCTTATGGGAAACTTAGAAACCATAAGAGATATTAAAAATCCGATACCCCATCCTCGAGCTCTTTTTGGAGAAAACATTTATGGTAAAAACAGATCATCGCTATCGCGAAGCGTTTCAGAATACAGGGTGATTCTCGATTTTTCACTTTTGAAAAGGTCCTGTAGCTTTGTTGTTATTACAGATACGAGAAAACTATTTGAACATTATATAGACACTTTTTTCCGTAGAATCCAGTGGCGTAGCCAAAAAATTTTGAACTGTCATTTTTGACATATGACCCAAACATGTTTTTTTATTAGAGACACCCTATAAATGATTAGGTAATTAAATTGCTTGTTTTTTCTGATTAAAATAATATATCATAGTAGGTGATTTAATAAATTTTTACGTCAAATATTGGAAAAATTATGATTTTAAAGACGCATTGCGGCTTCTATCTGTTTTTAAATTGTTTTATATTTTTGTTTTAAAAGGAATCTGTCATCCCTTAGCTCAGGAGACATTTCCATAGAAAAAAAAAAAGAAATAAAAAATAAAAAAAAATTATTAAACCACCTACTATGATATATTATTTTAATCAGAAAAAACAACCAATTTAATTACCTAATCATTTATAGGGTGTCCCTAATAAAAAAACATGTTTGGGTCATATGTCAAAAATGACAGTTCAAAAATTTTTGGCTACGCCACTGGATTCTACGGAAAAAAGTGTCTGTATAATGTTCAATTAGTTTTCTGTATCTGTAATAACAACAAAGCTACAGGACCTTTTCAAAAAGTGAAAAATCGAGAATCACCCTGTATCTCTGAAACGCTTCGCGATAGCGATGATCTGTTTTTACCATAAATGTTTTCTCCAAAAAAGAGCTCGAGGATGGGGTATCAGATTTTTAATATCTCTTATGGTTTCCAAGTTTCCCATAAGGGACAACCAAAATGGGACACCCTGTACATAGTGTTGCCACTTTTAAAAATACTTGTTGGTACATTTAGAATTTAATTTTAGTAGTAGTATTAGCATTAATATTTGTGTGTCAATTTTAAGACCTTAGAAAACGGTAATGATCTGTCAAAAAATCAAATTAACTTTTTTATGGCGCGTGAGTCTAACTAAACTTAAATTTAGTATTAAGGCTGACGTTGTAGGCTCTTTTAGTCCTGAGCTAGCAATGAAATTGATTTCATGATAATACCACTTTTAAAACCTTTTTAGAGGGGTTCCTTTTGACGAGTCTACCACGAATATTCATACCGTCATATATGGAAGCGGCGCTTTAAATCAGCCTGTCAATGTCCAATGTTTCGCGTGTCGAACTGGGCAAACGCGTCACTTTTTTCGTCGGACAAGTTTACCACAATGTTTCACATCCAACTTTTAAACAGTGTGCCAAAAATCGTAAGTGTTACAGTCACGAAACCCTTACGATTTTTAACACAATGTTTAAAAACTGCTATATACAATTGTGCTAAACTTGTCCGACACAAAAAGTGACGCGTTTGCCCAGCCCGACACCCGAAACATTTGACATTGACAGGCTGGGTTAAAGCGCCGGTTTCATATATGAAGGTATAAATATTTGTGGTAGACTCGTCAAAAGGAACCCTCTGAAAAGGGTTTTTAAGGGTAAACTTAACACCTAAATTTGTAAACTTAAACTTGTCTGAGATGTTTTTATTCTTAAGAAGCATTATTTGCTCCTTGCGTTATATATTTATTTCTCTCAGTTATTTCACATAATTTATTTATTATATTTTTCGACAAACGAGTGAGTTACGCCTCAAAAAAACACAAAGATTTAAAAAATATATCTATAAAGTAACATATATTTTTTTAATAAACCTTTTAATTTACAACAAAACCAATGCCTTCAACTTTTCCCGACTTTTTATGTTTAACTTGCCGTTTTAATTATAAGTCTTACGCCCTACATCTAGCGGTAAAAACTTAACTAACTTTACTTTATCTACCCTCTGCAATTTTATAGGTTATGGCAAACAGTTATACTTTTAACAAATTGCAATGTTAACGATAACGTCATGTTTGACTGCAAAAGTAAGTACTCTAAATATTTATTACTAAAATCCGTAAAATTGCAACGAAAATTAATTTTACATCAGTTTATACTCTTCACTAACAGATGGCACTTTCTGGCACCATACCAATTAAAGGTGTAGAAGCTGATTAAAGAGGCCAATTTATTCTTAAAACGTCTAAAGGCATATTAAAAGTAATCGAACTCGCAAACACAGTTAGGAAACCTACCGACGATGCGAGAGAAATCATTTCGGCACCAGTTGCGCGCCCACTTTACCACCATTTTTAATGGAATCCTTCTTGGAACTAGGAGGGCTCGGAGACAAGCAGATGACGTCGTCGCTGTCGTCTGCTTCGATTTTTGTTTCGCCGTTATCATCCGGCAATGGCCCGTTTTCCCTTTAAACAAGAGTTATTAAAATTAACGACGTTTCAATTGGTAACAATCTCGAGTCATCTTCAGAAACCCTCATGCAAACAGAATTATACAACAAAACATCAAACTAGTGGCCACGTTTTTATCTCCAGTACAAGACAATACTTTAAATACATTTATTTTGTACAGAGTCAACCAACAAGAATCAACAAAATGGTATTTCACTATTTTTTTTAAATGCAAAAAGTTCCAAACATGGCTTTATACAGTTTTTATTAGATGACTCTATATAAATAAGAAATTATGGTGATAGTAGTAGTGATAAAAGATATTCTCAAGACTTTTAATGCATTAGTATTAGATGAATGTTTTTGTTTTACCAAACTTTTTATTAAAAAGTCTATAGGCATTAGATCAAGAACTTGAGGTGGCCAATTAATTTAGCATTAATTAGCAAACACCAGTTATTATAAAGAAATAATTACATAAACCAGTGTACAAAATAACCACAAATCAATTGATATCGAAAAAATTTTTGATTATAATAATAACAATGATTTAATAATTCAATTTCGCCACTTACCTTTCCCATTCCTTGATGATCTGATCTAAATTGTAGCGTTTGCGGTAGTTTACGTAGAATGTGCGCACGTAGTGTTCCGTCTTGTTACCTAGCATTTCAGCGATTGCTTTGAAATCTTTACCGTATTTGCGAAATCCCTGAAAAATAAAAAATCTTAGTTATAGCCAATTATTAGTAAGTTGGATTTTTCAAGCATCTTTTTAAAGACTTTGTATCGGTCTTTTAGAATGCTATTAAATTTCAATAAATTATGTAAAAAAATATGTTAAATTTATTTTATTGTACTAAAAGCCAAAATATAATTCATTAGTCCTAGCTACCAGATTGCACCAATCTTCTCATCAATCTGCGGCTGGGCCGGCCCGAGGGGTGAGCCGGCGAGGCAACCGCCTCAGGCGGCATGATTCCAGGGGTGGCAAAATGAACTGCTTTAAAATAATTGTATTGTTTTGCGTAAAAACTTTAACAAACTTCCTTATTGGAGCGGAAAAATTGTAGCCGCCTCAGGCGCCATTTTCTTTCGGACCGGCCCGTAAAAATAACCACTTTCCGATAATCTTTGGATCATCTTAAGAAACTTTTCTATATACAAGTTTTTTCCAAAACAAATATTTAAAAAACGGCAGCGAATCGCGATTTAGCTCAATTTAACGTGCTACGGCATCCTCTTAAGCTTCAATTTTCAAGCGCCAAATCAATTCGTCAGAATCATCACGGACACTCGCATCTACTGCCACTATATTTTCTGCACTACATGCTGGATGTTGCTCATTTGGTCATGAATTACCCAATTATGATAAACTGGAAGTTCAAATTTTTATGATGGTACAGCGAATAGTCGGCTCAGTACGCCGATTGTGCGTGGACCATGTGTGTGCCCAAAGCGCACTAAACACATTTGTCGGAAAATGTTGATTTTCATAATACAGTTGAACAAATTTTAGTTGTTGTGCCGGTGGCTAAGTCTTTCCAGCATAAATTGGCAAACAGTACTGAACACAAATATCATAACAGTGTAAAATTTGGCCACTCTCATCTATCCAAAAATACCTACTAGGAAAAGTACCTCTAAATGAATCACCCCGTATACGCGCATTTAGTGTGACGTCACACGACGTTGACGTGACAGTGACTGGTTATACTTAATACCAGTAGCAGTTCTTAGTTTGACAGCTGTGAATTTATGCATTGCATCGATTTTTATTTTGCATGTTTTGAAAGTTCTGGGAGCTATGAGCTGGATTATCCAGATTTTCCACCGACAAAGCCCTGGAAAGCATAGTCCGGAAGGGGGAGAGCTGGCGAATTGGACCAGGAAGGACAAGAGCCAAAAATAAAAAAAACTCACACAAAAACAAGAACGTTAAACTGATAAGGCTGAAAATTTGGTCAGATATTGCTTTTGCCATGATACATATGCAAACAAAACCTTTTTAAAAGAAATTATCGTCTACTGGGTGTTTGGATTTTAATGTCACTTAGTATATTTTACCTGAACTGCCAACATAACCTCGTCGTTTGTCCAACGAGCATTGGGACGTTGCGAACTGTCATTCGACGGTCTGAGATCCTCGATCGAGTCGGAGTGTTTGCGTTTCAAGGAACTGATGTTTTGCTTGTTCTGCTGAATCTGCAACAATAGAAACAAAATCTGAGCACTTTATTTCACGAAAAAAATATCATCTGTGCTACAAAAAAATATAGAGGCAGTAGCGAAAAATATACAGGGTCGCAGATACGAAATAATAAAGTCATAAATAAAAAAAAGTTTTTAAATGTTTATTACTTTCTAAACGCTTATTTTAATAGGCGTGTCAGTTAAAGAGAAAAAAAAGAAGTTTTTTTCAAATACATTTCTGTTTTAAATTGGCTATAACAAAATGAAAATATACGAGGCTGAACGAAAGAAATAAACTCACCATTTTGCGGCATAAGTATGTCGTATGCATAAAGAGTGGACCAAAAACTTAAACTACAAATATACTACATAAGCAAATAAAAAACTAAACAGAGGAAGAAAGGTTATACGACATATAAACTTTTATTTGCAATTATTTAATAATTCTACGATTTTATACAGTGTGTTTGAAAACAAATCCGAAAGAATTAGGGAGGGGAATACTTTTTTAAAATAAAGGGTGGTTTGTTGTATGAAAGTGAGGTTAAATGTCAGCCTTTGAAAAAATGGGGAAAATAAAAAAATACATTTTTATTTTTATCTTAAACATCATAATAAGATTTCTTTCAAACTAATAAGTAATGTTAAATAAAAAATAAAAACAAAAACAATACTTTTCCGTTTTTTTTTGAAGCCACGTTATGTAATAAGATACCCTTTATTTTGAACAAGGGATCACCTTCTTAAGTTTTTCGCGTTTGTTTTGAAGCACCCTGTATATTGTGGATGCTTTATACTGGGTCTTAAATATGTATCAAACATGTTTTTTTAATGTCTAGACATAGGAAAATAAAAATTAGCATGTATATGTATAGTTCTTGAAATTTTTTAAAAAAGTATCTACGAATACTTTTTCACGGGTAAAATTACAAAAAAATCTTAAAACTGAATTCCAACATTCGACATTTTCAAAAATTGATCTTGGGTTAACCTGATCCCTGATAACCTGTTCAAAATAGGATCGGCCGCTCAATCGGTGTTCATAAATTGATCGGATCATTCTCTCGGGTGGGATCCTGCTGACCCAGGTGAAAGCCAAGATCGTTTCACTAGGTAAGGTTGCCTCGTAAGCCTTGCAACATGGCGGACCATACGTCACATATGTATTTTGCTCATTAATTAATGAAGTTTTTAACAGTGTAGTTTGTGTTTTTTGTCAATATTAAAGAAATACTTTTAAATACTGTTAATTCTAGTTGTTACCGTAACTTCTTTATTTCCTAATAATAAATTATTTAACAATGATTATTCCTTGTTTGCTATGTTGGCACCAAGGGACCAGCAGTGCGGTACATATGTGACGTAATGAGGCAACCTTACCTAGTCAAACGATCTTGGGTGAAAGCCAGGGTTAGTCGGGTTAAACAAGTGTCAAAATCAGCTGTTTCGTTGTTTAGGTTTTGATAATTTATGAAGTATAAAAAACAATAATGTAATATGTATTGATTGTTAACAGCTTAAATATTGTTAAAATACTCAAAAAAATAACTGCTCGGACAAGAAAAAGCAAATGGGTTATGTTTTGTTTTGACATGAAGCCGATGAATAAAGGCCAAATGGAAGAGACATGTGCAAAAAATAACAATAATACCAGTGAATCTTAAAAACAGTTGATTTGATCTACCCCAACCCATCGGATCAATATTTGAAATTGCATTTTGTAATACAGCTAGAATTCAGGAGTACGCAGCGTTAGCGAAGTGTCAAATTTGTCAAATAAAACCAATAGGATGGCTTTTTTTGACAGTTCTGACACTCTGCTTACCCAGGGGTTTAAGCGGCTAAGCACTCCTGAATTTAATAAAATTGTAGCTTCCAGAAAAGCACAATATTGCAACAATGCCATCGGGGCGATGTTGCCATCATAAATAAAAGTTATATGTCGTTTGCCTACAAGCAAAAGCTAACCATAGAGGAGGGAAAAAGACAGAGAATTTTACAAACATTTATCCATTTACCAACTATAACATAAAACTTGTAAATATTTTCTTTAAAACGAAAAAATACTTAAAGCCTCTATCCCTTCTCTCTGAGCTAGCAATGCTAAATAAAAAAATAAAAATAAAAATAAATAACGAGATTTTTTTCAATACTTCTTTTAAATACAACTAATAATCTAAATCTAGACAATCAAAACAAATGAAAAGCAAAATCAACGGAAATATATCCACTCTTTTTCTCTCTGTCTTTCGATCCCTCCTCCGAGACTACAACGATGTGCGGCAGCCCTGTCCAGCAGCGCGGCGTTGCCAGTGTTTCCATAAAAGTAGTTGATACTATGCCAGCTACAAGTGAGAATGATTAACGTAGTTCTTTAAAATATCTCGATAATATTTAGTTGTTTCCGAATGTCCCCGATTGTTTTTAGTGAGTTAATTTAATTATTTTTCATTTGTACTATTGGAATTTCGAAATCGTAAGAGATACAGTTGAAGCCATCGATATTTTATTTGTTTACATTTTTCATAAGCACCGCGGATTAGTATAGATGTATTAATAGATGTATTATAGTGCCTGGTTAGTTAAAATCAGGAATTCCTTTTCATAACTGGCCAGGCACTATTAAATTTTGTAATACAAATAATTAAATTAAACTGTTTATTTTTAATATGGTAAAAAAGTATTAAAAATTCAGTAAATTACAAACATTTCTTACTCAGAACTGTCCGTTTTCCGAACCCAACTGAAAAAAGGATTATGAAGCAAAAATCAATATTAGCCGATATTTTATTTCACACATATTTGACCGAACAAGTTCACCTATTCACCCAGACATACAGACACGTATGTCGTTTCGTACGTTGCGGGATTTTGTAAGTTAAAGCAAAAGTAAACGAGTTTCTATCTTTATCTACTAGCTATATTTTTTTTATCTTTGGACAATCCACGAAGGCTGAAAGCCTAAATACTAACGTACCGTGGATGTCTTAAGCAGGGTAAGAGGAAGTTTGTTAACACGGGACTTAAAAACTTGAAGATTTGGGGGAAGGAAAGACCTCCGCTGGCAGTAGGTTCCACAGTCTAGAGACTCTATGAATAAAAGAACGAACGAAATGGGAAGTTCGGGGCCTGTCCAATTGAGCTGTATAGGGATGCATACGCGCGGCACCACGAGTTTCTCTGTTGGGAGCAAGAGGAGGGACTATACTGGATAATTCGTCGGAGCAGAAGCCGTAAAAGTATCTATAGAAGAGCGATAGATCTCCCACAGCTCGACGATGGGCAAGAGAAGGAAGTCCTTAAGTAAGTAAAGGATCATTAATAAGACGAACAGCCCTTCTTTGAATGGCATCAAGAATGCCATATTCCAGAGAGGGTCGAATTTGGGACACATACAAAGTGTATAAATTGGAAGGAGAAAAATACTTGTTGGTTCGGAAAAGAAATCCAAGCTTTTTGAAGCCGCGGATGCTATAGATACAATGAGTTTATGCCAGTTAAGGTTATTCTCAAATGTGACGCCCACAAGGTTAAATGTGTCCCCGCTCTGCAAAACCTGGCCTCATAAGCAAAGGATGAGTGTTTGATGATTTTTTTCGCGACAAGGAACATGAATGTGTTTTGGATGCATTAAATTGAACGAGATTTTTGGCGCCCCAATCCAATATCAAATTGAGATCCTGTGAAAGAGATATCTGCATCGCCGTGCGTTTGCTTTCCAAGTCGGGTTGAGAGATTGGTTTGGGAACCTGAAAAGTGAAGTGAAGGGTACTATCGTCAGCATAACTATGAATGGGATTGGTTGTGGAAGAAAGAAGTTCGTCGATGTAAAGAAGAAACAAAGTTGGTGCTAGTACTGAACCCTGAGACGCTCCAGCATTAATTTCGTGACAGCTTGAACAGTGGCCATCAACAATGACTGATATACGTTGATTAGAAAGATAACTGGAGAGCCAAGAGCAGAGTTTAGTTGGAAGACCGTAGGAGGGAAGTTTATTAAGAAGTGCGTCATGCCAGACTTGGTCGAAAGCTTTAAATATATCAAGATCAACGAAATCCGTATTGCCTGTCATGTAAAATTTTATGTTTTTCTAAATACCTAAGAATTTGCGAGTTAATGGATTTCTCCATTACTTTACAAAATATTGAGAGAAGTGAAATGGGTCTATAGTTGGATGAAAGAGATTTAGATCCTTTCTTGGGAATAGGCTGGACACGTGCAGCTCTCCAGCTGTCTGGAAAAATACCCGTGTCATAAGAAATTCGAAAGAGCCTGGTTAAAATAGGTGCAAGTTCAGGAGCACACTTTTTTAAAACGATTGCTGGTATTTCATCTAGCCCATATTTAAAAAGAGATGGCAGACTATGCGAGTGTAAGGCTACCGTAAATTATTAAAATTGTTTTTTTGCCACTTCTGTGCCGGCTGAAATACTCGGTCCGATTCGGGAGGAATTAGGGATTTCAAGTAGTTTCCTTAGTTGTAATTTAGCTAAATATTTGATTAGTTGCTTTTTAGTTGATTGTAGAAGTATTGGGTGACTCTTTTTTTATTATTCCTATTTATAAATTAGTATTTTTAAGAGTTATATTTTTATTTACCTAAAGGAGAATATAAAAAATCTTTAAATTCCGCTTTTGTTTTTGCCGACTTTAATAAACTTACGGACGAATGTATTATCGATAGCGCGTACTATACCAAGTCTGTTAAATTATGCCAAAGTTGCATAATCAAGAGCTCTCAAACGTACCATTTTAAAATTTCAAAATTTTTCGGAGATATCTGGAAAATATTGAAAATTTGTAATGTAACAAAATAAAACTCTACGTCAATCATCCTCACTATTCAGCTATCCATAGTCTTTACTCACTTGTCTCTGTAACGAATCGAGCTCCCTCTCCATCGCCCTCAATAGAAGAGTTCCAGCGTTGCCAGATGCCATCGTTGCCAAATCGTCGTGGTTGATGTGCATGCCCTTCGGGGGCGACGGCGGGCCCGTGAGCCCCCTGGGCCGCCGCCCCGCTTCCCTCCCGCGGGACCAGAAGTGGGCCGAGCCACCCCGGTGCGCCTGGTCAGTGCGGAACGCGGAAAAGACGAATCATGTCAGAAATGTCTCTTTCGTTTTTTTGGGGAGTATTTGGTTGGGGATGGGATAAAGGTTTTTTGTATACTGCGTGATTTTTTTGATATATAGGTCAATGCATAGTGATTTCATATTTTTCCGATGTATAGTATTTTTAAAAAGAAATTAAAAGACATTTAAAACAAGGTATCAATTAATTCTTATTTTCATCAAAGATTTTATACGTGTTAAATGTAGGATTTTCGATTGCTAATATTTTGAAATTTAGCACCCCAAGGACTATTAAAAAAATTCCTCCATATAAAGGATATTTAAAAGTATGTTTATTCCAAAATTTAAAGATATTGAAAAAAGTTTCTACCATTGAATGTCCTTTAAAAAAAAAACATATGAGAAACCAAAATGCATGTTTCTTTACTTCAAAAAAATTCCCTCAGTACGTTTGGGTTATGGATAATACTGACAGCAATAAAATAGTCTGGGAAGAAATATGGCATTAAAAAAGGATTTTTTGTAATGCCATATTGTTAAAATAGTAATACAAAAAAAAAGGAAAATACAAAGCGATAATTGCAGTTAATATTATCCATCCTATCCTGGGACCATTTTAGCGCAACTGGTAATACCAACGTGTTTTACCCCCTGCTCCAAAATGCTCCCAATTATTTAAAGGCTGTGTAAGGCAACACTAAAATATCTATATTAACCACATTATCCGTGTTTATCATTTAAAATACAACTCAAAATAATTTAACGCAAAAATTTATTTAAAACCATTATATTAATAATATTTATGCAGTTTAGATTTCCACTTCACCTATAGAACCTTTTTATTGCATAGTTTACAAATGATATCATAATTTTATTATATAGAATGTTTAGGGAAACTTTACATAACCCATAAATATTTTTGGGGTTTCGGAATAAAAGGAATAAACACAAAATGCAAAAATGCAAAATTTTTGGGGAAAATACTCTCAAAATAAAGTCATTAATTTGGCCAGCTTGTAAAACTCAAAAAAGAAGCATATTTACCAACAATTATTTATATGAAAGTTTATATACCGGGTGTTGCACCGTCGAGCGGGACATAGGGAATCCCATGTAAATTTTGAAGTAGTCAAATATTGGCTCCCTAATTATTTTAGAAAAAATGCTATTAGGACTTATTGAAGAGCACAGTAAGTTCCACCCAAAATGAAAATTTGAGCATTTTTCAACCAACCAGTAAAGAGTAAACTGCTTAATACTTCTTCAACGTAGTATCTCATTATGCACCCTGTACTCTAGAAATCAACAATAAAAACACCATATCGATTTATTAGTGACAATTTAGATCATTAATTTATAATGTCATTGCCAAAACTGAACAATTTTATACGGGAATTTCAAAAAGAATCCTCGCATTTCATTTTAGTTTACAGCTAATTCCAACACATGCACTCACAGTTACGCAAGACAATATAACAAATTTTTCTACATTTAGAAGTCAATTTATGACGAAAATATCAGGATTTAATCAAATGCTTAAATATTCCTCCATTAACTGCCTGACAATAACCCAAACGATTATAAAACTCATTTCTTACGTTAGCTAGTTGGTACATCGATATTCTGGGACATTCAGCGGAAATAGCATTCCTTAGCTGGACTAAATTTTCATATTTTTTAAT
>JACEGR010006439.1:0-60721 GCA_014170235.1 Listronotus bonariensis | reverse complement strand
CTCTAGGCGACCGGTCAGTTCATAGGGGTTAATAGAGTTGAACAAGGTCAGCTCGATATACCTCGGACCGGAGCGGCCCCATTCTTTCTAGATAGACTTGTGGTGTGTTTACCGAACAAAAAAAGACCGTTGAATAAATTTAAAAAAGAAAGCTGGGTAAGATTTATATCTTGACCAGTGTATTAAAGATTGACATATTAAAGTTATTCCCAACAAAAAAAAAATAATAAGAAAAAGCTCCGTCAAATTAATATTCCAGATTTAATAAAATGTAGAATCATCTCATAAATTATTTGATAACGTTTTAAATGCTATAATTCACCATTTATTCCATATTGATCGTGTTCATATGCGTTGGATTTAGTAACATTATGATGGTACGGGGAATAACAATGGCTTGAGCTTTAGCTTTTATCAGATCATTACTGTAATAGAGAAACATATGATAATGTTGGGAATAATTTTCGAATGAATCGTATTAAATTATGGTCTCACAGCTGGATAGCTTGTTTCATCTAAACAATGTGAATTAAGATGATTATATTAGTATTACAAATGGAGGTCTGTTCTCATTGTAATGCTAAAATAATAAACAAGACACAAATACTTGGCACTTCAAGTATTTTTTACCTATGGTCAGTTTACGTTTATAAATTTATTTATTACTCAATAAAAGGGTGGTTTATTCATTAACAATTTAAGTTTAATACGGCTAGTACGGTTACGTCAGCCATGATGCTGCATGTCGCCCTTATGGCCAACCATTTCATTTAGATCCGCCGTGACAAGAAGCATTTTTCGGATTTTTACGACCTCGCGCAGTAAACAAATGGATGGGCGGACATGCGAACTTAAAAGCCGTGGCAAAATACAAACACCGGCACCCCGTACCCTCCGTCCGCGGTCTGACCGTGACGCTCATTAGCTACCTTACTTCGAACAGAAAACCAGGACGCCGTCGACAAATTCTTACCGATCATGCGGATAGTCTGTTTGGCGCCAGGTGCGTTTACCCCTCAACTTGCTTGCGCACAAACCGGTTTTTCCGCCCATGAAATGTAACTTTTGTTTCGCGCAGGTTTTAACACTGGCAATCCATCGAGATCAGTGTAGCCAACTAGAAGCCATACTTAAAAGCATTGTAAGAATAGATAAAAATAATAAATTTTAATTATTTCGAAAACTATAAAGTTTTTGAATATACATCCCTATACAAACTTACTCTTATTTTAATGCAGAATAAGATAAGGTAATACAAGAGAGGCTTTTCATTTGGTAAAATTGATTTTTAAGGTTTTTGTCAACGCAACTTTTAACATTTATTTTTGACCACCCTGTATTTATAAATGGTCACCATATTCATACAGTCGGCAGTCTACTAAAGATATTCTTCCTCTACGAGAAACCCAATACCGAAGGCTTTTGTTTTTACAAAAAGATAATGATGGTTTTGTAATGGCTTGCAAACGTCATTTTTGACATATAATTTAAAATAGCCCAAAAACGGTTAGAGCATAAATATGACTAATTACTGCAACTCACTGACCAATCATGACCAATTTGTGACCAATGGATATCGCGTCGAATGAGCTACCAACTTCAGTATTAACGTGCTAACATAAATATTTTTATATAGCAATTAATGATTTAAAATTACTTTTGTTAATAAAATTCTATTTTAATGCTGAACAAATACTGAGACCTAATGACCAATCGTGATCAAATGTTACAGCATGAAAGAACCTCCGAATGTTGATTTTGAGGTGGTAAAAAATATTTTTATGTAGCAATTAGTAACCTTGAAGTTATAAACTCTTTATATTAATTCCAGTATCTTGGACCAAATATTAAATACCTATGACCAATTCTCTAATTGTTACTTGCTTTCAGAATCTGTGTTTTTAATTTTGGGCCGCTCACAAAATTTTCTTGTCCTCGAATGTCTTCATTTAATACAGAACTCCTTTAATTTTGCTGAACAATTAATTAATCATACTTAGCAATGTTGGCCATTTTGTGACAAAATGCATCCTTTTTGATTGAATGTTAGATTAATTTAAGGCGCTAATAATTGTTCGATGACTTTAATATTTTAAACACGTTGTAAAAGTTGGTGTATGGATGACCAATTCGTCACAGTTAGTGACTATTTCGTGACCACAATTCGGAGCTATAGTTCAAACATCAAGTTTAACATTTTGGGCCGCTAAAAGGGTGGGCTGTCAGAAGCCTCCAACTTTTTCGCGGTCCCTGTATTATTAAAATTTACTAAAAGCCCCTGTATTATTAAAATTTACTAAAAGCGGTTCTGAAAGTTCTTTTCATAACAAAGTCCTTTCTTTTTACATTCTAATTAACATGTAACGCTACCTGCTTCAATTTTGCAAAAATCAACTTCTGTGCATGGACTTGACATTTTAGTTAATTAATTTGTGCATTGATTAATCCAAAAAGGGGTCCTTAATTGGGTTAACGTGACATAAAGCTTTTTCAGCAATCAAACGGATTTTAAATAAAAATGGTATAAAAATAATATGAAAATTAAGTGCTCTTTAATGTTAAAGCGCATTGTTTTTCTTTAGTTTACATAAATTTGCTGTATATCTTAAAAAAGTGTTGAAATCATTTTTATTTTTCCTTGTGAAGCAATTATCAGGTTGTTTACCCTGATATGTTATTGTTTTCAATTTCTCAGTTTAGATGCAAAATTATTTCAAAATGTAAAATTTAAACAGGTATACAGGATGAGAAGAAGTCTGAAACAACTGATTTTTTTGTTATTAAGTTATTTTGATAATTAAATATAGTTTATCGGTATTTGTGGAATAGTGCATGTCAAACAGCTTAAAAAAGTAATACAAATAATAAGAAAATTACTATAGACGTACTGCCTAACTTGTTTTAATATCCTGTTCCTCAATTCAAATACTTATTAAAGGCACTTTAATTGCGTTGAATTAATATATATATATATATATATATATATATATACACATAACCTTTAATTTTCACAATTCATTGGAAATCAAATTTGTTTAATTATTACACAGTGAAAATCATTATTTTCTAATGTCCAAGTTAAATTATTTTTTGGGTATCAATTTTTTTATTGGAAAAAACAAGAAATTTTTCAAAAATTAATATTTTCTAAGATTTGTGGCTCTCTCTACCGGCTTAACAAAACGATTAAGGGGCCTTGTTTCAAAGAATGCAATATCCATTTATATTATACTTTTTAATACAACAATGAAATAAAACTTGAAATAGTTTTGTTTTTTTAGTGCTAAACAAATCACTTTTTTAAAATATGACTTCATCCATGACCGAGTGTTCAAAATTAAGAAAAATAAATTACATTAATTTAATGTATAGGTTCTTTGTTCATTTTTTTAATAGAAATAACATAAAAATCGTATTTTGGAAATTGTACACTTTGAAACTAACTCAACCCCTTAATTTATATGCATCTATAAGTTGGAATAAACCAATCTAAGGTGACGTTCCGTAAGTTAACCAAAGTTTACCGACTGGTAAATAGCGGTTTGACATTGGTTTGACAGCGGTAATCGGTAAAAGCGGTTCGTTTTGGTACGCTTTGGTTTATGTAAATTAGTATTTTGTGATGTACCCAATTATTTACATTTGACATTTTTTTATTGGTTTTAAAGTAATAGGACGTTTTGGGGACGTTTATTTAGCCCTACCTAGATTAAAACTATTTGGTACAGTGGCGTCTCAGTGGGCACCACAGACTGGCTTTTTTGTATTTTTTTCCTATCAAAAACTAAAAATACTCCCACTTGTTGTTATTTAAATATATTTTAAAATCTGTTTAAATGCTTTTTTTTATGTTTATAAGCCCTTTTCTTGTAAAACAAAATAAGAAATCACCCCTTGCAGTTTCGTACAGTAGTTAGGAAACACCCTGTATATACTTTTATATTATTTATTTAAGGACAAAAAGTAAAAAAAAATATATTTAACATAAACAATATATCTATAACGACATTATAACATACAAAGATCCAATACACAATTAGTGTATTCCTTTTACCTTATAGAACCGTTCTGAGCCGTTCTCTGAACTGTCAATAGTGTCAAGAACAGGGCCGTATTAAGGGTATGAGGCGCCCTAGGCTACAATTCCCAGAGCGCCTATTTTCCTACTAAAAATTTTTTGAAGAGCAAAAAAAGGGTCCTCACCTCCATTTCAGTCCAAAAATAAAAGTTCTCTCCTTTTCGCGTCTATTTTATTTATATCCCCACTGCCCTGTCTGGCGCCTATTTTTCATGGCGCCCTAGGCTGTAGCCTAGTCAGCCTAATGGATAATACGGCACTGGTCAAGAACGGTTCTACAATATGAAAAAAATGTCACAAAATTGTAAAAGGAACACTTATGGTGTTGTTCCGGCGGTTCTGGAGCATAAAAGGAATACAGCAAATAATAAATCCACAGAAAAAGAAAAAACAAACCTTAAAGTTTTTGCGTCTAGAGATAGCTCTTCCGCATGGCCGTGCGAACAGCGAAAGGCACTAGCGGTATTTTTTCTCTCGTTCCGCATACCGGATTGGTTAAAGGAAAAAGGCAAATTCTTCTCCGACCAATAAGCACGTTCTCGGAATAAACCGAAGGTACCCAGATGTTTTGATCGGTAATTGCGGTTGATAGTTCAGACTGAAAGTCTAAAAACCCCGTTTCAAAACTTTACCAGAACCAGAAAAACTAATATCTTGGTTAACTTACAGAACGTATCGCAGTTTGATCGGTAGTTTTGGTTGACAGTTAAAACCAAAATTTTGAGAAACCACGTTTCATAATCCAACCGGATTTAGAAATTGAAAGGTTTCGGAACAGGAACCAGAAAAACCAAAGTATTCTGGTTAACTTACCGGAACGTCACCTAAATATTTTGACGTAAAGAGACTATTGTTAAACGTATTTTCCAGACACTCTTTACATTACGCATTACATCGTCCATATTTGGTTAAACATAAAAAAAAAGCAAAAATATATCACATAAATAATTTAGTTTTTGCATGTAGAAGCTTAAAATTATATATTTATTTAAAATAAATCAGTATAATAATAAAAACAAAGGTATTCATTCCGATAAACAGTTATGCGGGTGTTTGTGTCATTTCCGGTAAAATGATTTTATTGTTCATCGCTTAACGTGCTTTAAAGGTATATTTTTAATAATAATGTCGTATATACATGTAGTTACAGGATGTTTCATGCTTTTAATTTTGAAACAGGAAATACCAGTGTCCGTCAAAAAGTCTTTACCCTATAAAAACTATCCATCTTTGCGCTACACGTATATTTTTTTGTTATACAGACTGTCCTCGGATGGGTTTTTTGTGTGCATTAGCGGTTAAAATGCAGAAATTATGTCTATATTTCTTTTTCGAGGGTATCAAAAACTTTTATTGAACTAATGTTATTTAAAAAAATGGTATTCTCTTTAGAAGGTTTTGCCTTAAAATAAAAAAATAAAACAACAAAAACTTACTATATTTAAATCCCTGTGTTACTCTGATCTCTCATTGGATATACCGTAAAAAGACCTACATAATAAATAATATCTTCAGAGTTAGCTGCCTAACTTCTGACGCAAAATCGTAAAAACCCCGAAAAAAAACACATAAAAGTTGCTCTATCTGCCGAATCGAGGTCCGCGCTCGGTTTTACAAGCCTTTAAAAATAAATAATTTAGATGCAGCAAATTCATGGAAAGGCCACTTCGTCACGTTACGCTGCCTTGTATTTCTATCTGCTGAATAAAGTCACGCGACCATAATATTGTATAAAAAAATAAAGCGTTTTGATATGTTTTGAAATCCACTTACAACGCTAACTAAAAATGATAAAAAAGAAACCTTGTATAAAAGTTTTATTTTTTTTTATTTATCATCTTTTGAACATAACGAAGAAACAAATGAACAACATAAAATTATTACAAAAAGTAAATAAATTACCGCTTATTAGGTGGCCAATACAACAGTTTGTAAGGCCAACAAATCGAAGAAAACTGTTTTTTAACGAAACACCCAGTACACATTTTATCTAGAATAAAAAGTCCATTCATCCTCTTTTCAAAAATATACCGGTGACACAGATACCCCCAGTTATTTTTCTTAATTAAATTTTAAAATTATAAAAAATTTACAGTAGAATAAGAACATAACTTTTTTCATTGTCATAACCTTAACCTTAACCGAAAGTACTATAAACTGTCTTATTTTAAATAAAAGAGCTCACTTTTATTTCAAGTTTGATTTCTCTATAAAAATCTCTTTTTAATGATAAATCATACTGCTTGTTTCAAAATGGCTGACAGAGATTAGTTTTAAAAAAATCAAGTATCGCCATTATTTTGGCTTTAACTTTTTTTTGCTAGGCTGTTAAAATATAAGACTAAACTATTTTACTTCAGATAGAATATGTATATCCAATTACCTTGGATAATTTCAGATTTTATTGTACATATTTGACAAGAGAAACTTCGAAATTTTCCATTTTAAATTTAATTACACACTAAAAATCTCTTTTTAATGATATAGCACACATACTTTTTATTTTCAAGATGGCAGCCATAGATTGTTTATACACGTTTAGCCCAATTTCAAAGGTTCATAGACAAGTAAAGCAACAACAAAGCGGAACTGATACGTCACCATGTTTACATACCGGTATTATTTGTCTAATCTCTACCTGTTAGTGTTCTACTCGCGTTAGACCGTCCCCTTTCCACGAATAACCTATAAATCTTTTGATTTGGCTAACGTGTACATCAACGATGGGAATTCGTTGGTGTACATGGATTTCGTAAATGGGATGTCGTGAATAAATGTGTGCTGTCGCCATTTTAAAATTACCAGTATTTTGAGCTATGCCATACAAAGAAAAACACAAGAGACCAAAAAGGTGTTCTTTTAGTAGCTTATTTGGGAAAAAAGCACAATAACTACAATAACACTTAGTAACAACTTTTCTCAATAATAACAGCTGGGGTGCCTTTTGTGACACCACTGGACCAATAATAATTTAAATCTAGTTAGGTCGAAATAAGTGCTTTATTACTTAAAACAACTGTACCAAATTACAACAAAATCGAAGGGTATTTAAAATATTTATAAAATGTTAACTTTTTTAAAAACACTTTAACGTATCTTAGAATTAAAGCAACTCGGGTCATATGTTATGAGGAACTTTTAGTTAATTTTTTAATTTTAATTATTGTTTAGTGTTGTTTATTAGTTTTAGTAAAAAACAAAAAGCCTATTTTTTTACTGTATACAAAAACATTCATATTGTTTAAACAACGCAAATAAAAAAATTCCCCTCTGAGAGGATTTTAAGTTAAACAATGTAAAAAAATTACCAAAATCTGCTGTTTTAGAGGACTTTCCGCGTCCAGAGTTGCAACAATTCGCCGTGCCGCTCCACGCCGCATAGCGCGGACGTGGACGGAATTCACGTCGTTGCAAGGGCTTGGCGACTAATTCGCCGGTGATTCAGAGCTTGTTAGTTTTTATGCGTCCAAAGAGCGCGCAAATAGGTTGGTTAATTTGGACGATGTTTGGCAAATTGTTGCAAGTCTGGACGCGGCTTAAGATTGCCTGTTTTACCTCTTTATTGTCTGATTAGTTCCGATTTGTTTTTAATACGGTTACGGTAAAAACTTAAGATGGTTTCAGTAAAGCTTTCTATTCATTTTCAAAAAAAATATATAGAAAAGTATTTGCAAATGCTGTCAAATTGAATCCTGTTCGAAACTTTTATTTCAACGCAAGAGACCCCTCAAATACATATGTATTTACATAATACTTTTCTATTTGCTCAACCGCGGAACACGCTTTTTTATAAGCCCTAAGTTATTAATGCAAAAACATCAAACCTATAATGATTTACATTGTTGTGGCTTTAGGGGTTAGTATTTGTACGTATGAAATAATCGACACGCGATTTTATAAACAGAAATCTTTATTAGATAAAAATATCATTTTATTCACCCCTCTGGGGCAAATAAAAACATCTGTATCCGAATAAGCCCCCATTATTAGTTAATAGAAACTAACTTTTGAGGGTGTTCTAGGTTCGAAAATAGAATAGTGGTAAGTAAAAAACAATTGTAATAAAATAAAATTATATTAATGACGCAAATTTAAAAATTATACCACAATGATTTGCTTAGAAGCTAAGTCCTCGGCTGCCATACTAAGCGTCAGCGGTCAGCGTTGAGCCGGAAATGTGAGAGCGCTGTCTTTGATCTTTATGCGAGAATAAAAGAACTTGTTTATTAAAATCAGCTGCCTCGACGCTGACGCTGGTTATCCTGCCGAAGGCCTAAGAAGTAGTATTGTTGGTATTGAGCTGGCAATATTTACGTAATTTAGAGTTATTATTTCTTCATCAAAATTCATTATCTGTTTTTTTTTCTATAAACGACTTCCTATCTCTCCCAGGTATATTAACCCACCCCAATAAAAATAAAGTGGATGAGAAGACTGTTAGTGTTATTTTTACAGATGTTCTCGATCGCTACCTTATGTACTAGTAACAAAAATGGCTGTAGGTTTAAATGCTAAAATACTGAGAATTTGTTTTTCTAAAATCATACTTTCTGCCATACACTGTACCAGGTATCGAGTTATAAATTTACGGGCTTCCTAATTTTTTATTTTATATAAAGTATGACTTTTTAAATGGAACACCCTATAAGTTACATGATAAAAAAATATTTTAAGGTCTTAAAAAATACTAATTAGTTTCGGAGATATGACCATCCAAATCTGAGAAATAATAAATTTTCATTTAAAACGTAATAAATTTAAATTCCCTTAACTTTTATTTAACGAATAAAACAAAAATATTTTTTTGTTGGACTTATTCCGTAGTATCCGTGTATGTCATCAGAATGCTATTATCTCTTAAAGTATACAGGCTATGATAAGTATGTCTTTTTTTTATGGAACACTCTATATTAAATCACCATTAAACAGATATTTCAAATAGCGTTACAAAAATATCCTATTTATCATATTTATCTTGAATACACAACAAATTAATAAGCTTACTACTTGCAATTATTAGAGAATTATTCCAAGTTGCCTTATTAAGCTCGGGTATTATTAATACCGGCCTTATCTAAATAGTGGTTGTACCCATAAGAGTTATTGCAAATTATGTTGACAGTGCCATTAACCTAAAAAAATTCTTGTATATTTCTGTATTGTGAAAATATCAATACAGTCTATTAAAGAAGTTCTTTCTCTACGAGGAGCCCAACTCCAACTTATATTAAACGCTTTTGTTTAGAAAAAATTGATGGTTATGTAATAGCCTGCAAATGTCATTTTTAACATAAAATTTAAAATACTTCAAAAACGATTTGACTTAGATATAGAACACTATACATTAATTATGTTTAGAATTTTACGCAGAATCTAAAAAAATATAATATATAGGGTGTTCCATTTAAAATAAGGAAGTTTACATTAACTTCCGTTATAACCGGAAAGGATAGAACTGTCAAAATATTTTAGTTGTATGTCTCCCACCGACTTTATAATGTTACCAAATTTTTAAAATTTTCCAAAGCCTACTTTTCCGAAAAATCGATCGCAGCAGTTCCCGGTGGGACACCCTGTATTTAATACAATAAAAAAAGTCGGGGTGTAAATTTATAATTTTATACCCGACTCAAGTGTACGTTGTACATCTTTAGACACAAAAAAATCTGATATAGTAGCGCCCAACGATAATTCATTCTTAAAGCAATGCCGCCAAGTGGACAAAAAAATGGAAACGTGAACAAATCTTTTCGAGAGCACATAGCCTTTGGCATATACTGATCATATATATTTACAAATAATAATCCTAAATTTTTATTGACAACATAATCGTTAATTTTAGGCAAATAACCAATTATAAAGACAATTGTAGTTTCCCTATAGACTCCCAGAACAATGCTAAATTTTTGGACGCTGGCTTGACTGGAATTTATAAAGCGGCAAATTATACATACTGTTTAAGTGTGTACTCGATGGATACCCGCTTCATACATTCCACGAAGCGAGCGTCCAAGCTGATGACCAAAAATTTACCATTGTTCTGGGTGTCTATACTGAAACTACAACTGTCTTTGATTGTAGTTTATGTAGCAGTTAGTGAAATTTTGAACTCTTTATATTTATTCCAGTATCTTTGACCTAATATTAAATACTAATAATTAATATAACCATTTGTTGATTTGTTATTGGCTTTCAGAATTTTATTTTTTAAATCTAAAATTTTTAAATTTGGGCAACTCAAATTTTCTCGAACTCTTTTAATCTTGCTCATCAATTAATTATTCATTCTGACCAATGTTAACCATTTTGTGACCAAATGCATACTTTTTGATTGTACCATGTATGATTAATTAGAGGTGCTAAATCTTTTTCGATGACCTTGATATTATAAACACGCTGTAAAAGTTAGTGTATGGATGATAAATTCGTCACACTTAGAGACCATTTATGACCATTTCGTGACCAATTCGGAGCTGTTTTTTAAACCTCAAATTTCACATTTTGGGCCGCTAAATAGATCATCCATACACCAAGTTTTACAGCGTGTTTAAAATATCAAAAATTATTTATTTTAAGCCAGGCAACAATTCGCCGTGCCGCTCCATGCTGCGTACCCCTCCAACCGCCACATTCACGTCGTTTCAAGGGCTTGGTGAATGATTCGCCGGCGATTCAGAGCTTGTCGGTTTTTGGCTTCAAAGGTGCGCGCAAACAGATTGGTTAGTTTGGACGGATGTTTGGCGAATTGTTGCAAGTTTGAACGCGGCTTTACATTTAAAGTAAAATATGTAATCAGTTTGCTGGGTTAGTTCCGTAGTATTCAAGTCTTCTATGGTACCGTCCAGCAATAATTTATTCTGAAAGCAATGCCGCAAAATAAACAATAACTAATAATGCAATTATTTTTGGGCCGCTAAATAAATGAGGCTAGTAAAGCCGGTTATAAATTAATTAATACCTTGACATGAGGTATTATACATATTTGAGACTTTCAATACTCAATTCTTAACTTCAACATTCTTTCGCTTGGATCGATAGGCGTCTGGAAAGTCCATCCGACGCCCTCGCAAGCGTTGCGGCGCCGCCGGACTACCTGTTGCCCCCGGCGGGACGAGAGGGTGAAGGACCGCGCGTCTGCATCGGGAGTTGATGGGGTGGTTTTATGGTCGTTGTCGTCAAGTGGAAAGTTTGCCAACAGAAAGCGAAGTTTGTTCATCCGCAAGGGAAAAATAGAAAACCTAATAGGAATAGATTGTGGGCTGTACGTTTCCTGAGCGATGTTTTAAATCTTCGTTTAAATATGGCAATTCACGGTAATACCTTTTAAGCACATATTAAGTTGGTGTTACACGACAGACTTTCATATTAAAAGAATATACAGGGTGTTTCCTAATTTGCGGGAAGATAATCTAAGGGCATATTCCCGACAACGAGACAACTTTATAGTGTATTAGTGGCGCTCAAAAGAATTTCCTTATCAATAGTTTTTTTGTTGCTGATGCTCTGTTCATTTTAACAATTTTTTTGTACTGATAAAAAAATTACTACGACAAAATTAGAGAGACTCGTTTTGTATTTAGTTTATCTGCGGTGCAGTTGGTCATATATTTGTTTCTAACAACATATAAAATAATAAGCAATGCCTCGTGGAAAGCACTATTCCATAGATTTAAAAGAAAAAATTATAGAAGCTTACAAATCAGGTCGCTCACAAAAATTAATAAAGAGCAATTTAATGTAAATAAACAAATGGTTTCAAGAACAATACAAAATTTTCGGCTCCGAGGAAGGGTTGTTAATCTTAAAGAGGTGGCCGGAAAAGAAAAACTTCAAAACAGTTGGACAGGAGAATTAAACGTTTAAGTCAGAATAATCCGCGGCTGTCTGCAAATCAAATTTTGGCTCAGTTGGAGGTTCCGGGAGTTTCATCTAGGACTGTTCAGCGGCGATTAGTGGAGGCGGGGCTTCCTGGAAAGAGACCAGCTAAAAAACCCCATCTATCAAAAAAAAAAAATGTGATGGCTAGAATGATGTTTGCAACACGTCACCGCCACTGGACAGCTAAGGACTGGAACAAGGTTTTGTTTAGTGACGAGTCTAAGTTTGATATTTTGGAAGTGATGGGGCGCAGTTCGTGCATCGTCCAGCAAATAAAAGACTTGATCCAAGATATGTTTCTGGTACCGTTAAGCACGGAGGCGGTAATATAATGGTTTGGGGTTGTTTTTCGGGTTATGGAATGGGTCCAATTCACAAAATTGAGGGTACCATGGATCGATTTAAGTATTGTACCATATTGGAAGATGTAATGCTGCCTTACGCCGAATGGGAAATGCCACTAAGGTTTACGTTCCAACACGATAACGACCCGAAACATACCGCTAAACTTGTGAAGGAATGGTTTGTGGCAAATAAAATTCAAGTTTTAAAATGGCCACCCCAGTCTCCAGACTTGAACCCCATTGAGAATCTCTGGGAGATAATTGATAAAAAGATTCGAACAAAAAATATCAGCAATCGTGCTCAGTTATTTGAAGAGATCGAAAATGCCTGGAAATCAATGGATCCGGCTGTAATTTCCAACCTCATTGGGTCCATGCCAAATAGATGTCAAAAAGTGATTGAGAACAAAGGGTACTGGACGAAATATTAGTTTAGTTTCATTAGTATAAAATACAAATTTAATTTAGGATAAGTCTCTTTAATTTTGTCACATAGAATTGAATATATTTTTTTACTTTTATTAATAAATTTTTGGAAAACAATGTTTCTGAATTTATTTTAGTGTCATTGTATACTACTTAATGACATAAATCTTTTAGCTAAATTTTAAGAATTCAATATATTTTGGTATTGCGTAAGAAGTCATAATTAGTCGAGTCTCTCTAATTTTGTCAATTTAACATTCCATAAGCACTGATTAGCTTCTATTAAGTTTATTAAATGCAGAGTTTCCTTAGATTTCCATTTATTTTTTTGAATCTGCCATTATTTTGTTAAATTCTAAACAGTAAACTAAATTAAAACCTCCACCATTTCGTACCTTTTTGCGTTAAAAGTGCATAAGACAAATATTGCGCCACTCGGTACTCACCAACACGTCGCGTCGGTACATTTTGATATTGCGCAAGTTTTGTAACTTTGCCTGTTCACACGTAGCAATTTTTAAAGTGTACGCAACTCGAAAAATGTAGAAAAAACTCTCAAAATGGCGCAACTTTTAAATTTGCAGCAATATTCACACTGTACAATACCAAAATGGAGCCATTTTCTATGTTGTGCAACATAAAATGTGTACACGGGTGTGAGCACCTTAACAATATGCAACATTAACAAACTGCAAACACCAGCGTCAGCGTTGTCTATAAATGACGCCATTACTTTAACTTACCAACGTCAGCGAACAACGCTTTGTACACTGATCTTTTTGGCCAAAATAAACGTTTAGTAGTCAAGTCAAGTCCGTATTACATCGTGGTTGGTAAATAAAAGACATTATTGGCTTGTCCAGGTTAAGCTTTACTCATCCAGTTCAAAAACACATTTAAAAGGGTAAAAACACGTAGTAGCAGTCGTTAAACCGAGCCAAGTCGGCAGGGTGAAGTCCTTCAGGAATAATATTTTTCGTGATAAGAAAGGCAAGGGAATATTTACGGGCACTTAAAATGACAGGCAACGAAAATAGTCAAAGAAAGAAAAGCGACCCACATTTCAACGATGAAAAAAGGGATGATCTAGGTATATGTACCCTTTGCATATATGAATATCTACATTTTGCGCTTTAGATACACTAAGCTTTATCAGGTACCGTTTGATGCTTCAATAGAAAAATTTTAAAAGTTTTGACCATAACCTCTTTTTAAAACAACAAAACGCGATTTATGTGGTGTCTATTTTAAAGGTTGTAACCCAACGTTTACGTCATTTCAAGGGCTTGGCGAATGATTGGCTGGTGATTTAGAGCTTGACAGTTTTTTTGGCGTCAAAGGAGCGCGCAAACAGATTGGTTAGTTGTTGCGAATGTTTGACGAATTGTTGCAAGTCTCAACGCGGCTTTAGAGCTGTAAAGATTTAATCTTTAAAAAGTTACATTTTTATTTTATTTATTAAATAAATTTCTGACAATACTGTTGCATTTCCTTAATAGCTGTGTTTATCCAATATAAAATATAAGTATAAATACATAAGTTAACCTAATTATTGCAAAGAATAATTAAGTCTGCTTTTGCTTGCCTTTATTTAATTAGCTTTTGCTTTTATAATGCAACCCTTTCTTTTAATTTAAAACCCACAAATTACTTCATTATTGGATTTATTTTTATGTGGGTTAAATTATTATTATGGATAAAATAACAAATAAAAGCAAATTAAAAATAATCCTGGAAAATCAGTTTTCATTTGTAAAGCATAAATGAACATCAGAATGTTTTTAATTTGATTATTTCCCTTATTACCTTGACTAAATTACTAGTACTGTCTAACAGCGAACAAATTTCTGTCATCCATACTGATTGTCAAAATTGAGAATGTCAACTTTAATTTTATATCAAAAGTATTATAAACAATGATTTTTAATAAACTATCGAACATTCAACTATTTCCCAAGTAAAATTTTGCTTAAAATATGTTGGATAGACTATACAAATAAATTTCTCTCATCCAAGTTGATTGTCAAAATTGATATAAAATGTCAAATTTTATTAATAAATAAATCTTTTGGTTGTTAGCTCTAGTCTAAAGCTTCCAGCAAACGTTGAGCTCGATGTGACAGAAGCGGGACATCAGCGCGTCAATTAGTGTATTCCTTTTACCTTGTAGAACCGTTCTGAACCGTTCTCTGAACTGTCAATAGTGCCAAGAACGGTTCTACAACATGAAAAAATGTCAAAAAATTGTAAAAGGAACACCCTTGGTGTCGTTCCGGGCGGTTCTAGAGCATAAAAGGAATACACCATTTGTCATATGAAAACACGTCCATGACATGCCAGGCGGGATGGCGACGTGACACTCGGCACGGATTTAATGTATAAAAACGCGTCGATGCCGCGCTGCTGTCCTGTCGCGCTTACGATTGCCGGAAGCTTAAGATTTTCAAAAAATTATCATATAATTTATCAACTGACCTATAAATATAATCGATTAAACTATCCAATATATTTTAAGTGTGATTGTGCTTGGAAAATAGTTGAATTTACAATAATTTAATAAAAACAAGGGACTGCGAAGCGGTCGACGGATTTTTCTTTATTACTGTCCATAAAACTACTAGCCAAGCACAAGCATGCAAAAACCAGAACTAACCAAAACTACTTGCCAAGCTCAAACATGCAAAAAATATTTAGATAGTTTAATCGACAACATATTATCACGTTAGTTTTTTTATACAAGAAAATAAAACGTTTTTACTCGTTATACATGGCCAGTAAAATAATATAGCAAAGTGATTGAAATGAAAGAAAAGTTGAATTAAAAATTAAGTGAATGAAATTTTTATGAAGAATAACTTTTTTTTCCTTATATTAAAAATCAAAAAAAAATACAGGTATAGTTAAGTCCATCCGTGGACACACTGTATTACAACATCAATTTTAATTACTCTTACCGATTGGTAACTAACTTAATTTATGGAAATATTGTATCGAATTTCGTGACCCAGCAACTAAATATTTTTTAAGTAGAATACACTTTTAATTATTATCCACATCTACGTCTTTTGTTCTTTCACTCCTAAATACAAATATTTTTTCAATTTCATACTAAATTAAAATATATTTTTTTAAATATTCAAAATAAGGAATATATATTCCCAGCACCCACGGTATCTAATCCTTGTTAACTTTAAACTTTATTTTAGCAAACTTGTATATCTAACTCTTAAAACTTTGTAAAATGTTTCCCTTTTCCCAGCATTTCCCTAAGAAAACATATTTAAAGCTGGTTTTACACTTATCAAACTTGTCAAATAAGTTTACCTTGAAGAACTTTCACAGTGTAAAACAGCAAATTGGATATCAAAGAAATTCAAGGTCGCTTTGTAAAATTTATTTAAAGGATTAGAACACGTCCTATTTTCCTTCAAATATTTGATGTAGAACTACCAACCTTATGAATTTAAAATTGACACTTAACCTTAATTTTATCGTGATTGTTGTGGTTTTATTAAGTAGTTATTTAAAGATTTTAAGGACAACGTTGAAATGTGCTTATATAATAAAATTAACAATAACCAGACAAACATATTTGACATTTAATGTCAAAGATTTCAGAATATCCTAAAAAAATATATAAATTTTAAAACCTTAATAATAGTTAATTTTTATTTTTATAATTTTTATTCAATTTATTTTTGACAACGGTGGCAGATTTGCCACCGAAACGTCGATTTTTTATTCATCTTTTTACTTGTTTTAATTTTTTTGGTTTTTAGTACTTTTAATTTAATTTTTTGGCGTGTATCCAAATAAATACTATCTACTAAAATATTTGCTTGTTACACCATTATGTTATTTTCCAGGAATCCCCTTAGTTGGCAACGCTGCTTCAAAGAAGTTTGTCAAAAATTTTTTTAAATTTACTCCTTCGTCTTCAAACAAATTGAATCAAATATTTGACAAGAACTTTAATAAGTGTAAAACCAGCTTTAGCAAAATTGTATATCTAATTCGTAGAACCAGTAAAATGTTTACTCTTTTTCCAGATTTTCCTAAGAAAATATAAGAAATCATAATTTTGTAAACTTTTTAATCCAGACTTCAGCCATCGGATTTAAACGCCTCGACGTCGTTTATTCTATTAACTGCCAGCTGCGAGCCTTGCATAAATAAAGCTTCCTCTCGACTTCCTGGGGATTTTACCGGTTTTCTAAATATTATCTCTATAAATTATTTTGCGTATAAACCCAACGAACCAAATGTTTAAATGGTTACATTAGGTAATCGTTTAAAGTTTAAAACTACCTATACATGGTGTTTTAAAATGTATCCCTAAAAACTAAAGGAAGTCTTTATATCCTACTAGAACTACGATATGATACAACGATGTTAGCAAAACATCTAGATATCGTCCATTAACATTGATGTTATAGAAGATATGCCCTATATTGGTTAGGCGGATTCATTTATTGGATGGTCTTTTTGTTAGGTACACGCCTTGAAAGAATGGGACCGCTTCGGTCCTGGTCCCGGGGTATACGAGCTGACCCTGTTCAGCCCTATTGACCCCTATGAACTTACCGGTCGCCTGAAACAAAATAAAAAGAAAACCCCCAAAAACCCAAAAAATTCGATGTTATAGATAGGTCCACATTTAACTCATTCTAAAAGCGATGCCGCCAAGGACACAAAAATTATAAAGTTTTTGGAAAAGGTTTGAATAATAAGCTTAAATATTTGCTAAAATATTGTGATATTGTTTCTTAGTGGTTTGCGTGATTATTTTGTCTTATTTTCTGAAATTAAATAGATTTAGAAAAAATGGTAGATATTTTGTTCTCAAATGTAAGGTAAAAAAACGTTAAAAAAGTAAGATAGTTGGTTTTAATGCCTTTTTTGTTCTTCAACTTTTTTAGGATAATACAATAGTATATTACATTACAAGTGTGGAAAATGACTAATTTCACACGAGTGGGAATATTGTAGCACGAGGCGTTAGCCGAGTGCGACAAACCCACGAGTGTAAGAAAGTCATTTTCACACGAGTACTGTACACTATTTTTCCTACGACCACAAATTATTCACCAAAAAATAAATAAATTAAAGTTTGTCTGTTCAGAAAAAATAAAAAACAATTGAGAACTTTGCAACACTAGGGTGATATTTACTTTGCAACACTAGTGTGATATATACTTTTCATCACTGCTATATTATACTGTTTTGACAATATTTTTACATCGAAAATCACCTACCTAGAAAGCATTATATAACTTTTATCATTTTGGAATTTAAAAAGGCCCTCACTTAATAAAAATTGTATGGTTTTGTTAGGTAATAACGCTAATAGTTTAATACGGTTTTCTGCTATTATATAAGTGTTTTTAAAAATTATCGATTCTTACATATTTTAGACACTCTTCTAAATAAAACGTAAGTGGTGCATATCCAAAATATTCCGTTTTTTAAAAATATCAGTAAATAAACTTACGGGACCGGGGAGTGAAAAGGGGTGCTGGGTGGGGTAAAATTGGTAAAACTAGTTAATGAAACTGAACATCACATATAAAATTAAGTAAAAATAACAGTTTTTCTCATATTTTTAAGAAAAATATATGAAAATTGTAAATGCATAACCTAAAGTCCTAAAAGTAAGGAAAAAACGACTACCAAACGTCAGTTACCATAGGCGATTTCGACCCGTTTTGGTACTCCGACTTTGGTAGGTAACAATTGGTATGTTTTACGTCACAACCGTTACGTCTGTGTATGGTAGCATCCGAATTCGTTTGGTACATTTTTGGTAGGTCAATAGAAGAAGAATCGTACCTTACAGTTTATTGTTTTTTAAACATTGTTTGTTTAGCAGCAATATTTAAATTAAAATATTTGTAATTATTACTATCCAGGTAAGACTGTTTCCTATCAAAAGAAATAAAATTTAGAGTAAGACCAACAACATTAGAAAAGGATGAGAGCATACCAAACCCATCTACCGACCCGCAAGCCACGGTATAGCATTTAACAAACCAAAGAGGGTACCAAGGTTGGCGTGACGTCACTATTTTGACATCCGAAAATGGTTGGTAGGCATTTAACCAACCAAACTGGGGTACCAAAGCGGGCCGAAATCGCCTCATGCAAAATATGGAAAGCATTTGGCAACGTCGGAAGGGTCTGATTCTATTTATGAATGGATAAAAGAAAGTGGATTCATAAAGTGTGTATTAGCCTTAGGTTTAATTAGGGATTAAAAAAGATTTAACTAGTTGTTTGAGTACACGAAGAAAGAGAGGAAGGAATTTGATCTATAGGCTTTTTTTTCTCTGGCGCTTTAGGTCGAACGGTCAAGCGGCAAGGCTGCCTCTATAAAGTACGTGCTCAAAGGTAGAAGGGAGATTTTTAATTTGATCTACTTACCTGACAACACTGTGCCAGTCAGTGAAAGTTGTTTTTTGTGGTTATGTCTATTTTTGTTTATGTTTTTATTTTTTCGTAAATTTTAATAAATATAAAATAAGATGATTTTCGCTAATTTGGGTTCTACCGTTTAAGGTAAATAAAAGTTTTTTTACTGTCACTACAATAAATATGTCACTTGCAAAACCAATATCAGTTTTTAGAATGACATCATAATATGTATCACACCAGTGTTGTAAAGTACTTTCTTGCAACACTAGTGCTGTAAAGTACTTTGCAACACTAGTGTGATATAACGCATTTTCTATGCATGAAATCAGTGTGCTATTTGCTATTTTCACAAGTGGTCGTAGGAAAAGACATTTTTAGTGGTTTTAAATAAATGTTGTCCTAATGATACATCGGGAGGAGGGGCGTCGTGAGAGAATTGCAAGTGTCCAAGAGCATCACACTACAAATAAGTCTGGGAACCCCGGATCAAAGCATTCGAGTATTGTATTTGAAGTGAAAAGAGTAACCCGACAAGCGCCTGGCTTTATAATTTTGTCCGTTTTATGTGCAATATTTTCTAAATATAAAATTAAAATGGAAGTACATAATTTAAAAAAAACTCTATTTTAAATAAAGATTATGTTGACAATGACAACCAAAGACATTTTGTTTTTTGGTACAAAAGCGTTCGATTTACAGGATCGCACACCTGAAACTCTGGAGTCACGTGATAAAAATCTACTTCTACTTTACTTTAACTCACTGATCTGGATGAATTGCCAATGTTATTACCTGCGCGAAACAAAAGTTACTCTTAATGGGCGAAAAATGTGTTTGTGCGCTTGGGTACCAGTCATCCCGGGGGTGGACCAGCGGGCGCTAAACAGACTTACCGGAAAGAATTTATCAACGTCTTTTCTGGGTTTTCCGTTCGAAGCATGTTCGAAGTACGGTAACCAAAGAATGGGTACGGAGAGCACGGTGTGCCGATGTATTCTGCCATGGCTTTTAAGTACGCATGTTCGTAGACCCTCCGATTTGTTTACTGCGCAAGGTCATTAAAGCCGAAAAATGCTTCTAGCTACTGCGGATCTAAATGTGGGTTATCTATGCTTCAACTCCGTCAACAATACCAAACCTACCTCATGTAACGTGACTAATACATTACACTAAAGGCTTAAACGGAATCCATAATATTTTGTAAGTTAAAGAAATCTTGCTAATTGATGGGTAAAATGCACCATTAACTACCAAACCGCAAAGCCATGCTAAATACTTTATTACTATTACCTCGGAGTCCAGTCCTTATTTTACAGCCATCGTGAATAACTGCCAATATAAAATATAATTTGCAAAGGTATAAAAGAAGTAAATGTACACTTAGGTTTTAAACATTTCTCGAGAATTATCATCTCGTTTTAGATACCAACAGTAATAGCCTAACACACTAGCGTACCGAGGGGCAGGGCGTGGCGGGTGGGCCCTCTGCAGGGGTTCCCGAAAAGCAAGGAGATGCTCCCCTCCCAGAAGAGTAGGTACACGTAGGTAAATATATGTTACGTTTTAGTACCCTATTTTCCTTGTTTTGTCGTAAACACCTTTTTGCGAAGAAGAAAAGGAAATTTTGGTGGTTTTTATTTATTTACCCGAAAACCGTACCCCAAAAAATAAAAAAGTTAACAGATCAAATTTGTTTCAAACTAAATGGGAATTTAAAATAATATTTTTACTTTAAAAAATACAGTGGCGTATCATTTTTTTATCAAACAATATTTACCTTTAGCTCCTTTGAAGGACACTGACATTTTTTTCTTAAATGCCAAAAACTGTCTTCTAGTAATTATTTATAATTATCCGAATCGGTGTAAAAGTTTTATTTATTAACACACTTTCTTTAAAAACCAAGATGTTTAAGACATATGTTCATAAATATAAGGTTTTTTTTCCAATTTTCATTGTAAAATTATTCCCTTAAAGTTTGTCGATTAAGTTACTGGACACCCTGTATACCGGGTGTTTCTCACAAAGGGTTTCACCCTGTAACTTTTTTACAAGCTTTTATTTAACTTGCAATGTATGTCATCTGTTAATATAGAAAAATAAAATTTAGTATATCGATATTTGACATAATTATGCATTGGTTGATCTATACAGGGTGTCCCGTAATTAATTGGATATAAGTTAATGTAGGATACCTGATATGAAAATAAAGCGTTTGGGCTCAATATCGCTTAGTAAAATGTTATTGGTTTTCGTTCTACAGGGGTGTTAAAACTAATTTTTTACCAAACATTTAGTGAAATATCTCGGAATCCACTGGACAGATTAAAGTGAAATTGAACGTAGGATAGGGCGGGGCGAGTTGAGCATAGAGGTAAGTTGGGCAATCAAAATATCTCAAAAACTATCGACCGCACGCGAAAGCATCAAATAGCGTAAAGAAGGGGTTGCGAAAGGGAAACTCATTGTGCGACCACTAGTGGTGACGCGGCGATCGAGAAAAGTGTCCGTGCGCATTGTTTATTTTGTGATAAAAAAGTAAAATAATTGCAAGCCGGAAAATTTTATCTGTGATAGTTAAATGTATTCCGTTCTCAATCAAGTAAGTTTTAATCTTAAGTAAATTTATTGCAGTTTTAATATGTATAAAGATTTTGGATACAATTCTAACCGGTCTTTTAATAAATTCACTTCTTCTTTAAAATTTCAGCTTGGGGTTAGTTGAGCTACAGTTGCCCCCACGGTTTTAAGTATAAAATGTTTATTTTTTTTTATTATTTAGGATACGGACTTATAACAGTAAAACTACTTCTCAAGATTTAAAAGAGGCTGCAACCCGAAGTTTATACAAGCAACAAAGAAAATGAGCTGACCTATCTAACTTATAAATTTTCTCTGGAAATAGTTTGACCATACCCAAAGGCTGGTCCAAGAAAAGCTGCAATTTTAACAGATACAGAAGCCATTACAAAAGAAGCAAAATAAAACTGCTTAAAAAGTTTAAAAACGAAGATGAATTCATAGACATTAAATCGAATAGTTAAGCTAAGCTAGGTACGTTGCTGACTTATTAATGAGACTTGTTGTTTTGTCACTATAAGATTATAAATACAAAAAGCAAATAGTCAAAATGTATTTTTATTGGGAACGTATCTAACATTCAAGCCATGATTTGACTATACTTTCTAAGTGCTCCACTAGCCCCATACCCTTGCTCAACTTACCCCACCTATGGGGTACGTTGGGCATAATTGACTATCTACATTAAAATAGATGTAGCTCCTAAATTTGACTTATTAAAAAGAAATTACTATGGACACTATTAATAAGAAATAAATTGCTACTCCATCAGTATGCATTATAAGCCTTTAAGACTTATTTTTGAGGAGCTATAACCGATCAAGTAAAAATATCTCAACTAGCCCCGCCCTACCCTACTTTTACTATTTGGAATGACGAACACGAGTAGGATATCTATTTTGTCATTACCACTAGATGGCGCCACATACAATAACATTAATTGATTAAAATGGTCATTACTTTTTTGATATCCCTGTATGCACATTTGCGAGTGGGAATAATATAGCAGCATTTAATTTTAGTCAAAAAAGGTATACTTCCTTGATCTCCAAAAAGTAAACCGTTTTCGAAATAATAGACTTTTTTATTAGGTTACGCATGAACACTCTAAAACTTAATTAACAAAGATAAAGTTGATAATGTTCACCATCCACTAGGGCACATTGTCTAATTCTTTTATTTAAATTTTGCCTGACTCCAAATAACGATTCCTCTTGGGCCCTGATGATATTGACTCCTTCCACAATCTTTTGCCATAATTCCTGACGGTTATTTAATAAAAAAAAGTCGTTTATTTCGAAAACGGTCTACTTTTTGGAGATCAAAGATGTATACCTTTTTGACTAAAATTAAATGCTGTTTTATTATTTCCACTCGCAAATGTGCATACAGGGAGGTCAAAAAGTTATGACCATTTTAATCAATCAATGTTATTGTATGTGGCGCCATCTAGTGGTAATGGCAAAATAGATATCATCTGTCCAGTGGATTTCGAGTAGAATGAAAACCAATAACATTTTGCTTAGCGATATTAAGCTCAAACGCTTTATTTTCATGTCAGGTATCCTACAGATAATATTGCAGAGGCAGCAGATCACTGAAATAACCCGGCTTCCGCCATATTACTGCATTTTCAATCCAATCGAGTTGGATATGGCATCCAGCTTAAGTCTAATATACGCGCGCACAATAATACACCAACTTTAAAATCCTAGTGTAATTATACTGATAAAAAAGAAATCGAACGTGTAACCGCTGAAAATTGGAGAAACTGTACTGAACACGTTAAAAAAATTGAAAATTCTTATCGCTCTATGTATATGAATATAAATAGTCTAGAACCTGTAAAAAGAATGATTATTAATTTGGAAGATAGTAGTGATAGCGAAATTGATTTAGAGTAAGATATGGGTGTGTTTTATTTTGTTCTTAAATGTAAGTATTATTTACTGTTAAAATATTATAGTACTACCTACTGTAAATTTTGGTTTGTTTATTTAATTTGTATAATGTATGTATATATAATGTAAGTACTATTTACTGTTAAAATATAGTATCACTGTAAATTTTGGTTTATTTAGTTCCCAACCAACTTTAAAATATTAAAAATAAAGAATAATTAATAAAATAAAAGAAAAAATAATTTACTTAGTGCTTTAACTTCTTCATCGGGTATAGTACGGCCGTGCACGGTAAACCCGAGAAGATTTATGGTTTTATTGCATTCCACGCCTAAGTCAAGTCAAGTCAGTTAGCATAGTCCAAAAGAGCGAGTATTTTTTTATAAGTGTTCAAATAACGAAATTTCCCGGGCTCTGCTCGTTCTAATTAAAATGCACTGTATACTATTAATGCTTTGTAAAAGAGACAAAGTTTATTTATGTTTCCTTTCATAAAATATTCAAACATCAAATTTACGTCGTTAATCTGTAAGTTAATAAACTCCCTGACTGTAATGCTAAATAAGTTAAATTTCTGGCCGACTTTCACCACTTTCACGAAATTCAAAATAATTTAATCATCCCGTATTTCGAGCGCGTCCTGTGGTAAATTTCTGGCGCGCCATTGTTTTCCATTTGCTGGAAACTTCAAATTTTATTCACAGTTAAGGGCGTGAACAGCGTTTTGATGCCGTGGAATTGTTGGCTGTCGCTATCTACTTTAAATAATAAAAGGGTCAAAGAACTTATACGTTTAGAGTTAGATGTATGTTATTTCCTATGTGCATAGAAACAAAAACAATATCATATGGATTGCAGAAAAAAATGGCGGCTACAGACCAGTGTTCCAAAATATCACAACATTTAAAAAAAAAAAAAAAAAAGTATGTTTTTTTTTCACTTAATGGTGATTTTTTGAACAAGAAAATTCGCTTTAAAGGATTGATGTTTGTAAAGTTACTAGAATAAACTTGAAAATATTTTTACAAACATACAATAGTCAGTGTCATCTTTGCAATGATTCTAGAAGCAGCAATAAATACGGTTACTTCAGTAATATCGACCAATGTAACTAACTAAATACCCGTCATCACTGAAAATTGTAAAGATAGTTGTCCACAATGAAATAAAAAGTCATGAAATTTTTATTTTATGAGACATTTGTTTTATTAAGTTTCACGATACGACATTTTTAAACAATATTTCACGAATATTAAGAGTATTTCGACATTGAAACTTCAAATTTTTAACTCACACTACAAAAATTTACGAAAACTCTCATACTGGATTCCTACCTTATATAGCTTGGGATCCACGATAAAAGTAAATAAATTATGTAAAAAATTATGTTAAATGGTTTTATTGTACTAAAAGCTAAAAATAATTCAGTAAGTCCTAGCTATCAGATCGCACCAATATTTTCATCAATCTGGGATATTCATCAGACAAATAATAAAACCGTTGGGCGTAGCGCATTCAGAGTAAATATTATGATAGAAATGTCAAATGCTCAACGAGTTTATTATTTGTCTGATCAATACCCCAAATTAATGAGAAGATTGGTGCGATCGGGTAGCTAGAACTCATCGAATTATTTTTAGCTTTTAGTACATTAAAACCGTTTACCATATTTTTATTTTACATAATTTATTTATCAAGTTTAAAGTTTTGTGTTGGTTAATACTTTTCATTTAAGGCCTTACTATAACACCAATGATTTTATATTAATGTAGTAGTGAAAAATTTGTAATTCGCCATTTGCGGCGACCATCTTGGATTTGTTTTATATAGTATTTGCTCTATTCTATCAATAAAGCCCTTTCATTTGATACCTATATTGGTGTTGTAGTAAAGTAATTGAAAATTTACAATTATAAAAATTATATTCTATTGTATTGTCACCAAGATTATGGTGTGTACCAAATTTTAGATCGATTCGACCCAAACAATAACGAATAAATAACAAATAATAAACGGGTTAAGTTAAGTAAAACCGTTTAAAAATAACGATTTTTTTTTAAATTGTTTCTCCAATGATATCCTATTTCTTTAGACATCCAAAATACGACTGGTAAATAGGGTTGTTTTTCCAAGTATTTACCAGCAGCATTTTCCCACCTTCTCCCGCTCCTTCCTTTTTAAAAACCAACATTGATTAATGAGATTAGCTAATTGAATCACGTAAATTAATTTTACTTGTTCTGTATCAGATTTCGCTTCTCTTTTACCCTCGTTTTCAGTGAAACGTAAGAAGGATCCACGGTATAAATGTTTAATTTTGTGGGTGCTGTTCACGGAATATTTTAATTTAATTATTTTAGGCGGATAAAATGAAACCCTATAATGCTGTGTCGGTTTTGATTATTTTATTGAAATTGTAAACATTTTAGGATCCATGTTTGTAAATCAAATCGGACATCATCATAAATTTTATATAAATACAGGGTTATTTTTAAGTTGGTATTTTTCCTTTTAACACTGTATAAAATGCAAGAAACTAAGGCAATTTTTAAATAAAATTATGTCCGAAAATGCTTTCTTTCCGAGATACAGGGTGTTAAAGTTTTAAGAAAAAAACGTTTTTTTCTTAACTTTTCTACCACTTCAGATATTTGCACAAATTTAGTACACTTCTTTTGGCCATTGTATTAAATTTTTTACTGTTAAGTTTTTACCAAAGTCGATTGATGAGATAAGGTCACGACATTCGCCATATTGGCTAGCGTGGCTGTGACGTCAAGTCGGGCCATTTTCGGCCATGTTTGATTTTAGGCAGATCAGTGGCGTAGAATTAAGGAGAAAACAAAAAAGAACTGTACGTTATAAACAAAATTTATTGGAATATTTTAATAGGCATAACCTAAAACAAAAACATAAATGTGGCTTAAATATTGAAAATTAAAAATTATCAAAGCGACGACAGGACGATGAGGTACCTGGCAGAGCAAAACATTTTCCATGGTTCCGTAAGTCAAAAACCATTTTAAAAACTTTGTATACAAGGTGTCCGCTAATGAATGGTACACAGAAAAACCACAGATTTCTTATGCCAAAATATTAAGATTTAACCAAACATACCTAATATCCAAAAGTTTATAATAAGGAAGATACGGGGGTGTCATAGTAAAAAGAAAAAGTAAATTTATTTCGATAATTGTTCCCCCCTTTTTAAATATCTTAATAAAACGGTATCTCGGGGTTTTTAAACATTAGCATTTCAGATCGAATATTAATTTTTGTGTGTAGACTAGAGGCCGATGGGTACACTATTTAAAATTCTCTAAAACTACCCAATTTTTTGTTACTACCCTGTATGTATGTAAACTAGTAAGCTTCTCTATGCTTTCTGCACAAAAAAGGTATACTTAGTAAGAATCGGTTTTGACAACCGTTTTTAAGGTATTCACGTTTTAGTTGTTCAGTGCACCCGAAAGTATGTACCTTCAATAACATCGTATTAGCTATAATTACAACTGCTCAGATATAAATAGCTGATAGCTAAAAACTCCTGGATACCGAGTTTTATTAAAATGTTTAAAACATATCAGAAATTATCGAAGTGCATGAATAAAAAATATTTATATCCCTTTAACACCCCGTATCTTCCTTATCATTAACTTTTGGATATAGGTATGTTTGTTTAAATCCTAAATGGGTATTTTCGCATAAGAAATCTGTAGTTTTTCTGTGTACCATTAATTAGCGGACACTCATCAGTATCATATGTATATAAAAACACGAATGACTGAAAACTATTCAACTAAACACTATCAAAATCTCTAAAATAAAAAGAGTCCGAACCAATAATATGTGAAGTCTCTAAACTAACCAAAAACATTAACAACTGGAAATCCTTGCAAAATATACAACTAAAATGAAAATGGCAAATTTCCACAGTTTTTACCAAACAAACCTTCGACAAGGCACGACTCTGTCATCAGCTGATAATGCTACCAACTTTGAACAGAACTGCCAACCGAAATCGTAATTCTCACACCCTCACGTCCCTGACAAAAGCTATCACCGGTCTTGCTTATGTCTAAACCCCTTCTCATAAAGAAACTCTGGTTTTTACCAGTGGCATTCGAGTAAGATTTGTATTTAATATTTTTGAAGAAAAAAATAGTTCGCCATTGCTTTTTCTCGAAACAATATTATTTTAAATACTCATTTCCCTTAAGGGTTAATTTGGTTTTCGATATTTTCCGTCTGATTAACGGTTTTCGTTTAAAAAATATATAATTCATTTTTGATCGCTTACGAATTATCGCTAAAATCTGATATGGTATTTTATTTTTAAGTTAGGATTTTGGCTATGTAATAGCTTCCTAGGAGCAAAAACTAATTATTTGTATTACCAACTATTACCAAACATATCAAAACGAAAATTTTTCAAACAACAATAATATCCCCATATAGGTAGCTATCATATTAAACCTCTGATAAACATATCACGTTGAAGTCTTCTGGTAAGTAGGTGATTTTTTCTATTTACAGATTTAATTTACAACCAAAACCGATGATTTTTATCTTATATCTAAAAAAAACCTATATAATAAAAGTAATGCATTTTTTTAAAGTTTGGACACTATCTTTTGGATGGAGTCATGGCTTAAAAACATATTTATTTAAATTGAGCGCTGAAAAATACAATTATTTGGACATTTTATCTCACAGTTGCAATATTAAAAAGTATAGATGGAGATTGTACAGGGTGTTTTTGGTTAGTATTATAGGGCTAAAGGGTAATAGATACAAAAAACTAAGATACGTGTCTCATCCTCTTTTTAGTGTTTAGTTTAATGGAGCAAATTAGATTCACGTTCACTTGATTGGTTTAGAAGATACAGGGTGATTCTCTAAATTTGTCGATTTTTATTATGTCTTATTACTCGGACATTTATGGAGATAGAAAGAAACTTCAAATGCAAAAGTTTGATAACTTTTTACGGAAAGCTAAAGTGGCGTACCTAAAATTAATATCAATGTTTTAATTCTTGAGATATAAGCCAAACTTGCATTTTTAAAATGAAACACCCTGTATCTTAGTATCTCAAAAAGTTGCATTTTTCTCTTGCGATTACAACAATATGTACCACTTAATATTTTGCATTGTTCTAAACAGCAAAAATCTAACAAGAAGAATTAAAAAAAAAACATAGTTGGCCATTAATTAAATTAAAATTCATTTATTTTTTAAAGGATATGTATAAAAATAACCCAATTTAACAAGAAAACTAAAACACATATTAACCAGAATCATACCAACCACAAAAATAGATTAATTTATAATAGCAACTAAAGAATTATCTCAGATACCTAATAATTTTTTTGTGCCCGGAGTTTAATCATAAAATGTGCTCAAATGCTTTCTATTTTGTTAGATGCATTTTTGGCGCCAGCTTCTAATCAAACTAGTGGCAATATACACGTAAATATTTGGTATTCCTATTATCTAATTTAAAAATAAAACTTAAAGCAAACTATTTTAATTTTATTAAAAGTGTGACCACTTCTATATCGCCATTAGTTTAATTACAAGCTGAGTCAAAAAATGCATTGAACAGAATGGAAAGCATTTAAGCACATTTTGTGATTAAACACCAGCGCAAAAAATTATTAAGTATTTAAGATAATTGTTTTGTGGCTATTTTAAATGAATCTATTTTTGTGGTGGTTATTGTTTTGGTTAATAAATGTTTTAGTATATCTTGTTAAATTGGATTGTTGTATACATACCTTTAAATAATAAATGAATATTAATTCAATCCATGGCCAACTATGTTTTTTAAATTTTCTTGTTAGATTTGCTGTTTAAACTAATACAAAATATTAGGTGTTATATATTGTTATAATCACAAGAAAAATGCATTTTTTAAATACTCAGATACAGGGTGTCCCATTTAAAAAAAATGCAAGTTTGGGTTATATCTCAAAATTAAAACATTCATATTTATTTTAGGTACGCCACTGATCTACTAAAAGTTATAAAACTTTTGCATTTGAAGTTCTTTCTATCTTCATAAATGTCCGAGTAATAAGACATAATAAAAATCGACGAATTTTGAGAATCACCCTGTATCTTCTAAACCAATCAAGTGAGCGTGGATCTAGTTACGCCCTTAAACTAAACACTAAAAAGAGGACAAGATACGTATCTTAGTTTTTTGTATGTCTTACCGTTTAGCCTCTGGACCCTATAATACCAACCAAAAAAACACCCTGTACACTTTGAAACTAGGCCCTTTATAATATGATAGCTAGATAAGCACAAAGATGTATTATTAAAATTAGCCAATAAGACCAAAAATAATAATTTTAATTTTTGGGTTTTAGCCGCTAGTGCGCTACTTTAACGTAATTAGAGTTGGGAACAGTGATAAGCCTTTTGTGATGTTGTATCCTTAATTAAGTCCGATATTGCCCTGAGGTTCATAGCCGGCTTTAATGATATTGTCTTAGCGGATAATTAGAACAATAAAGCAGAATACATGAGAATAACATCTGGATATTTAAAAGATTATAATCTTATTATTTTTAAAACGTACTCTAAAACCAATTGGTCTCAAAATAGAAGAAGAAAAACTTGGCAGAACACTTCTTAAATTGATGATAACGGGATATGTTCTATATTGTTAGTGGCGATGGTGTAATTTATTATCATATATATAAAAAAAACCAAGGATATTTTACATTTTTTGGCAAAGTATATATTGAATAGGTGACCTATTTGTAATCAAAATGTTGATTTACATATTTTGGTATGTTAATTTGTAAAGCTGGTTTTACACTTATCAAACTTCTTGTCAAATGAGTTTGATTAAATATTTGATACAATTTGTTTGTAAACGGAGATGTAAGGCAAGCCGTAAATGGAGGCGCGTCCAACGCGTTCAACGCGAGAAACTACATATGTCACTGTCACAAAAATTAACGTCTTTTCGAGTAGACGCGTCGCAAGTCAATTTGTGCTGTATAACCTAATTTCATAAGTTACAAAAGTACGTGCTGTGCTGCGTCGCCTCGCACGCGTTATACGTGTCTCAATTTGCGCGTTGCCTAAATTAAAAAATTATAATTATAAATTTCTTTAAAGCAAATAGCAGAGTTGCCAATTGCCAATTAATTCCTTCTTATGACAACTTAAGTTTGGTTATTGAAAATAAGGATAAGGAATATCGTAAATAAAATTTTTTAAACTGATCTAAAACAATTTAAGCAGTATTTATGCCTGTCAGACGATAGTCTTAAGAAATTCTAATTATTAATCCATTAGATTGGTAATATAAAATCAAATATTAAAAAAAAAGGACGTATTCTAATCCTTTAAACAAATTTGACCAGGCGACCTTGAATTTTCTTTAAAATCCAATTTCCTGTTTTACACTTTCAAATTTCTTTAAGGTAAACTTAATGCAACCTATTTGACAAAAATTTTGATAAGCGTAAAACCAGCCAAACAAAATTGTTTAATCTTTCCATTTGTCAAAGTACAGTACATTTTTTCTTATTTTTTAAATCTATGTTTGTTAGGGTTTAAGTGTAACAAATTGAATAACCCTTTTAAATGTTAAGAATTAGTTCAGAAGCACCCGTATGAATAATAAAATTAAATAAGGGTTGATTTACCGTATTAAATTTTTAAAACGTACATAATATATCGACCATATCGTGCACGTAAAATATTCCAAAAACAAATGACGGTGTTCCCGCCCAAAAGTTCCTACGCAAATGCCTTTTTACTACACTTCGCCTGGTTTTGAATAATAACAAGCTCAGGGCTAAAGGTACAAAAGCTCATATATTTTATGTTTTGAAAACAGGGTCTGGTCCAGGAGAGCAACAGCAAATTGGATCGTTTGAAAAAATTACTTATAGACTTTTTAAGGTATGGTTGTTGTTGATAATATTGGTTTGATAAGAATTAGAAAGATTAAGAAGCTTGGCCTAAATCAGTAGCGGCTCAAATGTATAATATATAGGGTGTTTCTCACAGGTGGTTCTCCTCTATAAATTTTTTATCTTTTAAACAGATAGAAAAATAAAAATTTGGTATGGATTGAATAATCTATTTACTTGTTTTCTATTACTTCCCGTTTAACCGGAAATGTCTGCTACCTTTAACTCTTTAAATGGCAACACCGGTATATTTTATCTGATTTTTGATAGAATATTATGACATTCTGAATACAATGTCAACTCTATGTATGTCATTGTTTGACATTTCTGCTGTCAAAATTAATTTTTAAAATCCTAATATAAAGTGCCATGATTAAGCTAAAACGTTTTATTTTAAGTCAGGCAGCCATCGAAAAATGATATTAATCGTAGTTTCTTCGGACTTCTGAGGGCGGAGTTAAAGTTTGCAAAATCCTATTTATGGTCATAACTATTTTCAAATGGAACGAGAGTGGCTTGTTAGCATATACTAAAAGAGCATTTTATTCGAAATAATTTGGTACCACATAGGCGGTATTTTGTGTAAGACTTTTTCTACAGAACACATAATAAATTCAAATTGTTGTCATAAATCGTTATTATCATATCATAGAGTATAATGGTTAATTTAAAATCATTTTATTACATGCTTTTGGATACAAACCTTTCCCGAAATAGTAAGTTTAAAAAAATGGGGATATATTACAAACAGGACTGAAGCAGGGCCTGCCTTAAAGAACAGATCAATGCGTTATAGTATATCTTACTTCTGAAGATGAAAACTAAATTATGTAAGAATTTGTCTAAAACTGAGGAACAAGTACCTTTATTTGAAGTTGACACAAGACGAGTATAAAAAGATTAAACAAAAAGTAAATAATGCGAAATCAGTTGCTGTCTGGAAACAAGTTGGTGCTTATCATTAACATTGGATTTCTTTGTTCCAGTTAATGATAAATGGGCTAAAGAAAGTTTTTAAAACAGAAGACCTCAATTCTAGCAATATTTCATTAATAAGAGTTCGTGTCACATTACGTTTTATGCTACTGGAGATTCATATACAAGCCTTCAATATCTTTTAAAATATCCAAATAAAGCATATCATTGATAGTTCCAGAAGTATGCAGTGCTTTAATGTGTTCTAAAGATTATATAGTAATGTGGTAATAAAACAATTTTTATTTTTAAAAATTTATTATCTTCAAAACAACAACTGTAAGGCGAAACTTTAATAAAAACTGAATTTTCATTCGAAATAATACGTATAACGTTCTTCCCAAATCATTCTTTTGTTTTTTAGAAATGCCATATCGCTGGATCATAAAGTCTTTTGTTTTGATATTCTTGTATCAGAAGAAGAACATCCTCTTTATTTAAATTTATCTTTTACAAAATATATACTTGGCGAAAAATATAAACAAATCCAAAATAACAAAATAGTATGCAACGCATACGATCACACGTTTTGAGCGCGAACGCATGACACACAACGTGGAAATTGAACGTGGGTAGAACGTTGAAATTGCGCCGCAAATATTTGCGCCGAATTCTAGATTCAACATACAACACATTTATTTACGAACAGAATTTATATCGTGAAACTTCGAAAAAATGTTTTTGTTATTTCTTTTTTTTTACCCATTACACATAATCACACCTATATATACTTGACATAACGAGAGCAGATTTTTACAAAATCTTTGGAAAATCTTTTTCCGATGTTTCGCTCCTTTTTACCCAGTAATTCAAATGATGCGTAATGTAAAAAAAATACAAAAAACTTTTTTTTTTTAATTAAATCCTTTAACTTTCACAAATTTGACAAAAAATTTAATTCTAACATTTTACACAAAAAATGTTTATTATATTTTCAAAGAAGAAGTGCTATACTCTTGGGCATTTTTCATATTTTTATTTATAACTCCGACCTGTATAATACCAATCGGAGTAAAGTTTGCAGTTCTTAGTTTGGACCATGCGACCAGTTTTCCCAAAGAATGCCGTCTTAATATTAATTTAAAAATGTTTGGTCCATTTGTCCTTTTGTAACACCTACCTATCCTGGGACACACTGTACAAAAATATAATTTATTTAGTCAGGAAACAAGCGTTTGCTTGGATCTAACCTCGGAGTCAAGGTTAACTCAACGTTGGGTTACGCAATATGACGAAAGTATACCCTTATAAAAGGGCCAAATGGGATGCCAGAGAAAAATGAGAAATAAAACTGCCAAATAAGGGGAAAAATGGGCAATTTAGCTATTATGTACAAAATATCCACTCTCAAGTCTAAATTATATTGTGTTTATACCAGAAAATTCTTGAGGAAGTCAGCACAGTCACAGCTGGGGTAAAAAATTACATAATCTTGATGAAACTTTTCCATTAAGCTTAAAAGTATGTTCAAGCCTTGGAAAAATATTTTTTTCTCACGACCACATGTGAAAATAGCAAAGAGCACACCTTTTTCATGTATAGAAAATGTCTTATATCACACTAGTGTTGCAAAGTATATTAAAGAGCTGTCATCGCTGTCATTTAAAATAAATATGGAATTATCAGGCTGTTGTATATTCAAATTATCTACATTGAAAAAACCATGAAATATGTAAGTGAGGACGTTTTTATTTAAATTCTAAAATGATAAAAGCTACTAGGTATGTGATTTTCGATATAAAAATATTGTCAAACAGTATAACATACCGCAGTGAGGAATAGTATACCGGATCAGCTAAATAACATAACACATAGCCAATGTGAGGAAAAGAGACAGTCTAACGTTAAATACCGGCATGTAAACATTTCGTTTTAAATAACTCACGTATATCCTTTGTGTTGCTTTACTGGCCGATACCTTTAGCTATTGCTTAAATACTGTATATCACCCTAGTGTTGCAAAGTTAACAATTGGTTTATTTTTATTTTTTTTGTTTAAAGACAAACCACATTTTTTTTGGTGAATAATAATATGTGGTCGCAGAAAAAATATTGTATATTACTCGTGCGAAAATATTCCCACCCGTGTGGACTTAAAGCTAGTTCATACAGACGCGAAAGGCAAATTGCGGAAAGGCGAATTTCATTCCTCATTGGTCAATTTCACATAAAATTAAAGGCAGGTAATTCAAAACAAAGATAGTTTAAAGAGACTGCAAAAATTAAAAATCATTTCAATTTCTGGCGAATATTCGCGTGCACACATGCGTAGAAACTAGAGGTTATTTGTCATATGTCATTTCAAAAACAATTTTGTTATTGTTATTTTTATGTCATTCTAATAGCTGTTTGGCAGGTTATTTTTTGTTTATTTTCTTAGGTGTTTTGTGATTTAAATTTATATTAAATTTTTTAGCCTTTTTCATAAACTTGCAGCGTTTCTACGTCTTCGTTGCCAAATAAAATTTTATATTTATCACAACAGAAAAATGTTATATTATTAAAAGGAAAAACTACGAAAATTTCAAAAGAACCCAAGCGTAGCGTTACCACCGAAATAAAAATATAGAATTTTGTAGGTTATGTTCTTGCCTAGAATTTCGGCGAATTTCGCAGCTGTATGAACATGAAAAAAAACGCGATTGTTTTGGCCAAATATTTGCTTTCGCAATTCGCTTTTCGCGTCTGTATGAACTAGCTTTTAGTCAGCTTCCACACTTCTAATGTGATATACTATTTCTAACCCTGGGCCAAGCTTATTAAGTTTGCGAGTTATAAAAGGAAAAAATCGTGCATCTGAACACTAATGTTTTTGCCTTGCGTTCTTGATAACAGTATTCTATTCGATGAAATGAACCTGTTTTTATAACACAACCGATAATACAATAATGCGTTTCGTTTTGTTTCACATTTATTTTATTTTATTTATAAATATGTTTTTGTTCTTATTGGTTTTTATCTAACAGTTGAAAAAATATTAATTCAGGGTTTCCCATAATAGGCTACCCATTTTAATATTTAAAGTATTTTTTTTAGTTTACCAAATTATACCTAATTACAGCTAACTCTTTGGGATTTATGATACCTTATAAATATCTGGCTAATTGAATTCTAACTTAAAAATCACGTCTTCTAAATGACATCCACCAACTTCAACACATTTTTTAATTTTAGATCAAAAGTGGCAACACGGCACCCGATTTATTCCGTGGGGATATTTAAAAGCCAAAGTGTTTGCGAGTCGTCCAGGTAGAATCACGGAACTCAAAGTCAAAATTCGCGAAGTTGAAGAAATAAACGAAGGTTTGCTACGACGTGTAATAAACCACTTTTTATCTATTATTGAAAAATGTCGTTGAAATATGTGTTGAATTTGGTGGAGGCCATTTAAAAGACGTGATTTTTAAAAGTTAGAATTAAATTAGCCAAATATTTATAGGTTATCATAAATCCCAAAGAGTTAGCTGTAATTTAGTATAATAAAAAGTTTGTTTGGTAAACTAAAAATAATAATTCAAATAATAAAATGGGTAGCCTATTATGGGGAACCCTGTTAATCAAATGCTTTAGTTATCACCCAAGTTAAATTTAAATTTGCTAGTATTTATGTAAACAAAGGCAACATAAATCAAACCTTGCATAAATTTCGCGGTAAAAATGTAACCATAAACAAACCCTATTTATATTTTCGTGTTTTAAAACTATTAATATTGGGCTAAATATACATTTACCAATTAATTCAACTTAATTATTCTTGCGGTGCACTTAATTATTTTTAGTCTCGTCTACTTTAAATCCTTATTATTATTATGATATTTTGATTTATATGGTTTACGTATTTATAATGTTCCAGTTCATAAACAATCATGAATTTTTAAATTATTTCAAAATCACAAAAGTCTTAAAGTCTTCAGTAGTTTTTGTAGTGAGTATGATAACAAACCTCTTCTTTATAAAAATTGCATTCTTTAAAGTATATACCTAAGTATATACATACTTACAAATGTACCTTGACTCGTTCTATATTAAGTCCCTTTTACATTACTATCATATCCGTTCTCAGTTCAGTTTTTAGTTTCCGTTCCAGTTTTATTTTATTTCAGAAGAGCGGTCTACACCAACTTTGGACGGAGGTAAACGGGGCGCGAAAAATACCTCTTTACCTGCACGCCTGTAAGGTTACGTTTATATCATAGGTAAATGGGGCGCCAGCCCTTCCCGAGAAGGGGTGTGGGTCACTGGAAAATCTTAGTGAATAAATATAGGGTAAAAGAAATAAATAGACTACATTTTGTAAAATGTACTTGTCAAGTGTATAATATGTAAATATTTTTTGATGCAATAAATGTTTCGTAATTAATAAATTTTTTTAAAATAGACCAACATTTTATTTCGATACCTTTACTTTAAAGAAAACATTTGCGCCCTGTTTTACCTATACGATTTTATTGACCCCAAGATCCCTGCGCCCCATTTACCTGTTCAATAAAACTTTAATGAAGGCCTTACGCCCCGTTTACCACCGCCGGATCCGTTCAGTTCTTACTTTCTTTTCTTATAAATTTAAGACACTCCGCACATGGATCGGTGAAACAGCGAAAAGACCGAGATTCGGCAAGCTTTTGACAGTATGTAAGCATATATTCGTGTTCGAAGTGGCGACAATCGTACAGAGACGAACATACGTTTAATGGTAAATTTTTACTATATTCTCAGCCAATCAAATTATATGTAGATCGAAAGCGCCGATGTTTTCCGAAACCGCAAAACTACCTCTTTGGATTATCCTACCGGGTCAAAGAGTACCATAAAAGAGCCCCCTAAGACAAGTACGCTAAAGCCTGAATCCTACCGAACATTAATTTACAGACAAAAATAAAATATTTTCTTACCCGACGACAGGTTGACTTCTTTTCCTATTTCGTTTCCAGCTCTTTCTGTGTAATGTTTTCGCAAATAATCTTTTAAAGTATAATTATAGGTAAAGTACAGGACGTTTTTCAACCTCCTCCACAAATCTAATATTAAACAAAGCCATCTTTGGTATATGAATCACACTGTAAACAAAATACAAAAATGGTTCTGCATTGCATTTGTTTATTAAAGGACGCAGATTGCTGGGATCGGACCAGCTAATATGTCTACGTACTGTCGAAGCCTGTAAAAATCACGTCCGCGTCGCTGTTTCACCGACCCATGTGCGGGAGAGCCTTAATAAACTCAACAACAAAATCGTAATCCTTGGACATGACGTGACACATTATCCGTACAAATTTTTACCAAAACTGATGAGCTAAAGGAGTGAGGCATGACACATTTGATAATTATATAGGAATTATAAAGAATAAAACAAAATAAATAGATTGTCGGTTCTCAGCCTTTGTTTCCTTTCTTCTTTCATTTTTACACATAAGGGGAAAACTGACGGTTTAACTGAATCTGAACTGAAACGAATATGGGTGTCTAAAAGAGCCTTTACTTCCACCACCGCATTTTTTATTTACATGCAATTACATGTAATTATAAAATGCTTTAGGATCAGCATTTCAAAATGACAAAAATATGTTCAGCTCTCAAAAGCAAAAAATTACTTATCGAAGGACAGAATAGTGCTTGGTAACCTTAATATTTCTCTTTGTCGTTTAAATGAAATAAAATAGTAATACATTCCAAGGTTGTTGGGGAAAAAACAAACAAAAAGGAAACAATAATTGAATATCGATATTAACCAAACTTATATTTGGAACTACGGAGTAAAACCGAAATATAATATTTATTTTCCTCTGAATTTCCTTAGTTGTAACTAATATCTATTTAAACTTTTTTTTCTGGCGATCGCCTCTACATGTCCGAGAACCTCCTAAAAATAGATTTTTACATAATCATGTGAACAGCGGTAAGGTAGGAAAATTTAAAGAGCTGAGATGGAATCCCGAAAAGTGGGGTTAGATCACAAAATACCAAAAAACTCTAAGAATAAAAAGTGCTTAGCATTCAATTCTAACTAATGTGTTATTTTTTTTACAAAACTAGCTTTATTTAACTAAACTTAATTTGTTAAAATTATAATAGGACATATTTTTTTGGGGTTTTTAACAATTATACCAAATAATTGAAGATTCTATTGTAAAAACACTATAAGTCACAATCACAAAATACGGAATTATCAAATTCTTAAGTTTAAAATGAAATGTATCTAATCAACTTTTATCAAAAATAAACTTGAATACCTTTTAATGAGTTAAGGAGTTATATCCACTTAGACGACCGAAAAAAGCCAATTTTTTAAGTTTTTTTCTGAAAACCCCTTTAGTTAATCAATTTAAAATTTTGTATACCGGGTGATGCATCGCCGGGCGGGACATAGGAAATCCCATGTAATTTTTAATGGGGTCAATTATTGGCTCCCTAATTATTTTAGAGAAAAATTATAATGAAATTTATTGAAGAGCATGTAAAATCTACGTCCATGGTAAAAAACTTTAGATTTTTCCGTTAACCCGTTTGCTAGTTAGATGCTAATATATTTTTAAAAATTGTTACATTATTATCGCCTCATATTTATGAACAACAATAAAAATACCAGTTAGCGTGACATAACTGGATCATCTAAAAAAAAACAAACGTATCTAGTTTCAAAAATATATAATCTATAAATTAATGAAAGGAAAAGAAAAAAACATTTTTAGAAAAATGGCGGTTTCTTAAACACAAAAATTGATTTCGGGCCCCAAATTTAGGTTGTTAATTATTTATTGTAATATAGTAGTATATAATAAATATGTATCGGAAAAGGAAAATCTTTAATAAATTGCTAAAAATATATCTAACAAGCTTGTGTCAAAATTGGTAAGCGATCGGTTCAGTAGTTTTTGAGAAAGAGAAAAACGCGTTTAAAGGTTTAAGAAACCAATACAAATATTTGAAAATTTCAATACGCGCATTTCTTTAAAAACTGTTTAATGGATTAATTCTAAATTTTTAGAGAATATACTTGAGTACATCCGCACTCGAAATAGACTTGAAAAAATATATTTTTTTCAAAATCGCAAGTGGATATAACCCCTTAATATCCAAGAATAAAACTTAAAAATGTTTTATTGTCTCTAATAATATTTATATTTAATTATAATTAAATAAATTAGAAAATTAAACAGATTTCTGTGGCTATGTGGCTTATCGTGTTTTTACAATAAGCCCTTCAAAAAATCGGTGTTTGCCGGTACACCCGGTGTTGTAATGGTTAATTTCTAAAAATATTCTCACCACTTTACCAAACAAAAATGTTTATTTAAATATTTGAAAAAATGACGCGATTTATTTTTTTAAATAGATGCTTAAAACTTTGCACTTGGGGTAATACTTAAATTTTAAGTGTTTTTTACCCTGTGAGTTTTTTTAGATATTTTGTGAACTAACCCCACATTTCGTAAGTCAATATTATTAAGTATATTTTTAATTTTCCTCCCTACTGCTGTTCAGATGACAATATGTCAAAACCGATTTTAAGGTAATCGGACATGCAAATTGAGCACCAAGGTTAGCTTATATTTATAAGGTTGCGACACATCCTCAACTTTTAGGTGGTTCGACGTCGGGGACGCAAGGAATGGAGGCACTCCATGGAGAAAAGTTGGCAAGACTGGGTAAAATCAAAGCTGATGATCAGTGGCGTCTAGAATTTGCGCATTTCATTTTGCATTGTTTTGGAAGTGATATTTGAAAAATGTAATTCCAAATATTTTTATTTAAAGTAAAAGAATTTACAACTTAATAATAATTAAAAACTGTTGTGTAAACGGTTGTTCTACTAATACAATAAACTGTATATCTCCGGCACTGAACAACATGGCCGAAAAATGGAAGATGTGACGTCATAACACGTCAAAGCAATATGGCCGAATGTCACGACCCTATATAGACCGATTTTGGTGCGTACCAGAAATAAGTATCGGATTTCTTTTCATATACAAAAATGTTGCGAACTTTTTTCCGGTATAATGTAAACTAAAATTTGTTATTTAGATTTTGTAAGTAATGAAACAAAAAATCCTCACATATATTAAAGATAAGGACTCTTTGTCGCCAATGTTTATGTCTAAGAGCAATTATGAAATTTTTGCGTTATTCCTAAATCACAAACATGACAAGGCTGTTATAAACAACCGTGTATTTATAGCATCGTCAAGCAGAGGGTAAACAAATTTATCCAAGAATTCTAAAAAAATAGTTTGTTTAGAAAGAAAGTAATGATAATGACATGTTTTCACTTTGTTTGTTCCGTTGAAAAATCGTAGAGACTTTTTCTTTATTATTTTTTCTTGTCGTTTTATTGAAACAAAATTATACACTTCCAAGGTTGATGTAACAAAGGGAACAAACAAAAGAGACAAAAATAGGAAACCAATGTTTGGTCCATGTATTTTTAGAACAAAAAACAACAATATTAAATAAATTATATAAAAGAAATACGTAACTTCAACATTAATTTTGTTTTAAAAATTGTAAACGATATTACTATTGGTTTCAGGGATACTTGTTTTCTCTACCTATTTATGATAGTTATAAGAAAAATATACAAGGTGTTACAAAATGTTGCGAAGACAATTTAGGGACAGATTCAACATCAGAAAATATTAAGAAAAGTTCATATAAACATGAGTCATATTTTTCGTTCTCAAGATACTTTGTGTTAAACTTTTCAAAAAACTTAAAAACTTCGAAAACACTTATTTTAGTAAAAAATGTTAAGACTGGATATAAACCTATTTTAAATAAGTATTAATGTGGTTACATAATTGCTAATAAAAATTATAAAAACTAATTTTTTAAAATAATGTACCCCCAATCCCCAATGCTTGTTTTATGGTCTAAAAATATGAAATTAGTTGGATTTTATTTTTTTCTCTTAAAATAAAAAAGATTCGAAAAAGAAATAGGAGAAATAAAAGCTGTATTTTTATTTGTTTAATCTAAAGAATGTACAAAAATTTTAAATACATTTACATAGTCAGTGGCGTACCGTTTTTTTTTGTTGGAAATATTTCTTTGGTTGCCGCTCGAGACGTCACTAGACCTACTGAATGATAAATTACGCCCTTATGGCCGTAAATAATATTACCAAATTGGGTAAACGATATTTAAGATATTAAAAAACAAGTTTTAACATTCGGTATCTCGAGAACGAGAAATTTGCTGACCCGTGTTTGTAAGAATTTTTTCTCATATTTTCAGTAGTAGAATCTGCCCTTAAACTTTCTTAACAACATTTTGGAACACCCTGTATTTTTAAAATAATATTAGTAAGCTAGTACTTACTCTTGACTAGAAGATTCATTAGTGCCTTAAGGTGCGTATTCACCAAAAAAGCGACCAAGAGCAAACAAGAGCGAGCGAGCATTCTGCATCCGTAATCGCCTGGCGAGGTCGGGCTAGCGGGCAAACAAACGTTGTTCGCGTTTAAAAATAGATATTTAATTATTAAAATTAAAAACCTATATGAGAGCTACACAAGAACTCTGCCGCAGAAATAGATCTTCTGTAGTTTGTATAACTTTTAGTTTTTTTAGTTCCACAAGTTTTAGTAAAGTTTTAAAATCTTCAGGGGAGATTCTGCAAAACTTCTAGAACATTCTGTAGTCATGTTCCACTTTTAATACACACAATCGACCACTGCTACTATAAATATATTTGTTCTTAAAACGTTTTTTCCGTTTTTTCTTTTCTACCAAACTCAATACAAGAGCAGCGCTAGCTAACAATAATTTCTCTTGATCAGCCATATTAAATTCGCTTGCAGAAAAATATGGATCAACTACGAACTTTATCATCAAGGATTTCTCGTTCTGTATCTGAGTTTTATGAATGTTGCACACACGAGCAAACATACACGAACATGACGAAATGTTCGTTTTTGATCGCTTTTTTTGGTGAATATGCACCTAAAAATTTCTTATCCCCAATCGTCCAGATCAATAAATATTTACGTTGTGCGTTGAATCTGACACAAATCTGCTCAGCAAAAAATGGTGCTCCAAGGTTTTTTCAAAAATAAAAATAATTTTTAAAATCCCCATTGTAATTGGAACAAATCTGATATCTTGACTTTTCCCGTGCGTTGTATTTGACTCAAATTTTCTTAGCAAATTTGCGTCAAATACAACGTAAATATTTATTGATCTTCGGGCTTTACGATTCGCTCTCAGTTGCTATAGTGGATAAGGAGTGCCTTGCAAAAAACCCATATGTTACTTTTTTTTCAAAAATGGACTTATGCAAGCTGTGGATTAACGGACTAAATGCGATACAAAGTTGGGCCGTATTCGAATACTCAGTATTCTGAATAGTATTCAGAATACATTCTGGGGGTATTCGAATACATCTGTGTGTTTGGTATTCGGTACTTTCTTAGTTAGTATTCGGGATTCTGTATCCGAATACTGTTGAAGTATTCGATGAATACTTTTGAGTATTCGAATAGCGGCATTCCAAATATCGAAATGTGAAAGTAGTATTGGAAGACCAGAAAAAAATTTTTTTGCTCTTCAAAATTGAGTGGTAGAAGAATAAGGAGGGTTTATAAATTTTTACCACTCAAAAAAAAAGAGATGAGGACTTTTTTTTGCTCTTCAAATTTTTTAAATAACGGTTTTTTTGACCAGAACTAACCAGTATTCGTATTCGTATACCGATTTTCAGTATTCGACCCAACTCTGATGCGATATATTTTTTAAATATAAAGTAATTATTTTGAATTACTCTATCACCCCTATCATTCACATTACCTTTACGGACACCCTGTATAAAGTAACTCTGGTCGATGCATCCTGTCTATGCTAAATATTATTAGTAGTTTACACCGTTTACAAATTATATTTATGTTAAACCAAGTTAAATGGAACAAGCAAGAACACAAGTAAAAAGGTAAACTTTCTAGTTTAGGTGTAATACAATTATGCTCGTCGATACTGCTTTTTGGCTCGGTCGAGTGCCCATGAATATAAACTACCCGTAAAGTTTTGCCGGTTTTTAGTAACTTTGGTAGTTTAGGTAATTAAGAATAAGTTCCCTGGATATTAAACAGGGCTATAAATAGTAAAGTTTGCAAATACCTGCAGTTTTATTAGACACTGAACAAGAAAACAGGAAATGAAGTATAATGTATTCAACTCTAGAAATAAGATATTTTTTCATTTTAAGTTACGATAATAACGACATAAACGAAAAAATAGTGTCTTTACGTTTTCATTGTTCCACTTTCATGTAAAATAAAATGCACTAAAAAGAAATTAAAATTTCCTTTAAAACTTTCACTATCAACATATTACGCCATTACACAACTAATATTACGGCTTGTCGCTAGATTTACCTGTAGTAGATGCACAAATACCTTATTCTGATTGATTTTTTTATTCTTAAACCAAGTAAATACGAGTACCTAAATTTTACGTCAAGCATTTACATCATAAAAATTGTATAATAACTATACAGTGAGGTCCTAAAGTCCGTCGCCCCCCTTCTAACTTCTGAACCGTTTGGTATATTTTCATGAAACTTGACATAATATTTTATGACCAAGGACTGCAATTTTTACATATTAATGACAGCTCTAAATGTCAAGGTCACAGCTGGGCGCCATATTGCGAAAAAAATTAAATGGAAAGGGGGTCTTGTTGCACATCATTTTAAAACTCCTGACAGGTACTTTACAACCCTAGAATATAAAGTCAATACCTTCACCTACTACAAAATGGCGATACTTTTAAAAGTACCTAAATACCTGATTTGGATGGCCACATTTCCTAAAGTAATTAAGTAAGATGTATCTAATATGGTATTTTTCATAAAGCTCGTCTAAAGATATTTTTAATGGTGATACTGGTGGTAACATACAGGGTAGCAAAAAAGTATATATTTTTTTTAATGACGCACCCTGTATATTATATTACCATTAAAAAGATCTTTAAAAAAGCGTTAAGAAAATACCATATTGGGTACATCTAACTTAATTACTTTAGGAAATATGGCCATCCAAATCAGGTATTTAGGTAATTTTAAAAGTACCCCCATTTTGTAGTAGGTGAAGGTATTGACTTTATATTCTAGGGTTGTAAAGTACCTGTCAGGAGCTTTAAAACAATGTATCACAAGATCCCCTTTCCATTTATTTTTTTCGCAATATGGCGCCCAGCTGTCACCTTGACATTTAGAGCTATCACTGATACGTAAAAATTGCAGACCTTGGTCATAAAATATTGTTTCGAGTTTTATGAAAATATACCGAACGGTTCAGAAGTTAGAAGGGGGCGACGACTTTAGGACCTCACTGTATACACATTTAGCCAAATTAAAGGGTTCCAGCACCTAAAAAATTGCAAAGTAAAATAAGTTATTAATAGCTGCGTTCGGGATGGCATTTTTTTCACTCCATAAGTACCTCTAAAGGTACGCGTCCACTAGCGACGGGCGGGCGGACGGGCCGAACCTCTGGCGTGTTGCCTGCCTTGTAAATAAATTATTTACGTGTTAGAAAAATGTTGCGTTCCGCCCGCTCGTCGCTAGTGGACGCGTACCTTAAGGGTTCGAGAATTGCATTTGAAGTAAAAAGAATAACTTGACAAGCGTTCGGTTTTTAATAAAGAGTGAAAAGTTCTGTATCCTCAGGCAGAAGTTAAAGGTGCGGACATGCACGTTTTCACTTGCAAAATACCATTTAATGCGCAATATTTTGTAAATATAAAATTACAATGAAAGTAATTTAAAAAGAAATTCAATTCTAGATTTTAAATATTGACATTGATAACCAAACAAATTTGCTACAAAAGCGTTCGATTTAAAGGATCGCACACCACAAACTTTAGAGTCACTTGATAAAAATCTACTCCTACTCCACTCTAACTCCGTTCAAATATCGAACGCGGCTATTTCTAAATAGCAGTATTAAAAATAACGTCTGTGGTGGCACTATTGCGTTGTCTTAAAGGTGCTGTAAAGACAGAAACTGCATGTTTCAGTGCTTAGACAATATTGACGGAATAGGGAAAAGATCTAATAACTTGACACCCACGCTACTCTGGTACTTAGGCATAGGCCTTCGTGGGCTATCACAAAGATAAAATAAAATAAATACTTACCACACCACCACCAACGGAATGAACCAAAAGAGATTTTCCTGAGTAAGTCCGCCGATTTCGAAAAGCAAAATGTGGGCAACTGTGTAGTTCATTGTGATGGTGACTGCGTCCAAGTAGGACAGTCCCTTGGGCAGTTTGTAGACATATTTGGCAGGAACTGCTACTAATTCGGCCCAAGCTCTGTATTCTGGAAGGGCTACTACTTGGTCTCCAACCTAGAAAAAAAAGAGATTAAAAAATAAATTAATTACATCATTTTTTTTCTAAATTATTAATGCAATGAACGGTTAAAGTGAATACATTGCTGCTCAATATAAAACCGACACCTCTTGGGCAAAATGGCGTAACCCAAAAATTACTCATTTTTATTACGTAAATCTGATAGTGTTGTTGCTAACAATAAATACAAAATCCTATTCATTATAACATATCAAAACAAATTACTTTTACTAATAAATATGTTAAACGATTTTATTGTATTAAAAGTTAAAAAATAATTCGATAAGTCCTAGCTACCAGATCGCACCAATATTCTCATCAATCTGGGGATTGATCAGACAAATACTAAAACCGTTGGGCATAGGGTGTCCAGAGTAAATATTATAAAAATTATTTTAATATTAGTCTGATTAATACCCCAGATTAATGAGGATACTGGTGTGATCTGGTAGCCAGGACTTTCCGAATTATTTTTAGCTTTTAGTAAAATAATACCGTTTAATATATTTCTTTTTACATAATTTATTTTAAAGTTTTTAGTTTTGTTGTTAGTTGATACTTATTATTCTATTAAGTTCATTTAATGCCTTACTATAACCAACCAGAACTAACCAACGATTTTGTATTGAGGTAGTCGTGGAACATATGTAATTCGCAATTTTGTGGCGGCGGCCATCTTGGATTTTAATTTTTTCATAGTGAGCTATATTCTACAAATCAAGCCCTTTCATTTGATAGCCATATTGAGGTAGTTATGAAAGAAATATATAATCCGCAATTTTGTATCGACGGCCATCTTGGATTTACAATAATAAAAAAATGTAATTATTAGATTGTATTTTTATCAAGATTAAAAGTGTGTACCAAATTTCAAATCGATCGATCGTCAGGAAGGGGGCAAATTCCAATTACTAAATTTGACCCAAATAACAAAAACAAATAATAAATAAACAGGTCAAGTTAAGTCTTTCTAAAACAGTGTCCCATTTGGTTGTATTCCTTTTGTTTTAATTCAAATCATATTCGTAAGCTTTTTTAGGGATATTGAAAAAAATACAGAATATGGCAATTTCTGCATTTTTTTAATGAGGAAATATGGTGTTGCCCAGTTCTTATCCGTACCAATATGATGGATTTCTTAATAGAATTTTAAGTTGTTCTGAATTGAACAAAATAATCGTTTATTTTTTAGATTTCCTTTAATGGCCTGCAAGATCTATTTAAATTTAGTTAAAGTTTATCGCAAATACGTATAAATCGGCCGGCCGTATGTTCGGAAAATAAAACTTGTAAAAAAATTATTAAATTGATTTGAAGGTCTAGACGTTTGATATTTCGGCAGCGCAAAGAAAATCAATAAAATAAAAAACTTTGATGACGAATTCGTATGATTCACAGTGAATCAGTGTTTCGGGATTTCAGGAAATAAATGATTATTCCGAGGATTATTCAGAAAACTGGTGACATTCCCTTATTTCCAATTATATGTTACACATTATTAGTAACTTTATGCCAAAACTGGTGATAATCAGCAATAAATGTAAATAAAAACAATGAAAAATTAAAATATGTCCATTGTTTGCTCACAAATATTCTAACAATTGCAAAAATTGTTTTAAATACGTATATTCTATATTTACAGCAAATGCTTTAGATAAAATTTAAACCACAATTACGTTTAATAATTATCAGTAACAGGAATAATATTTATGTACCGCCTAGCAAGTTTTTAAATTAAATTCAATAATTCGCACTAACAATAAAAGGTAAGGAAGGTTTTTATGACTTTAGTAGGAATATCTTACCTAAAAACCTTTTTATTTGAAAAAAGTGCACTTTCGCGGTGGTACCATACAAAACCAATTCAAAATCGCGAGAGAGAAAGGTACTAGATCTATTTTTTTCTCTCTGCCGTACGTTATTCGTGCGGCAAAGCTACCTCTAGATAGGTATATGCTAAGATAATAAAGAATAAAGTCGGTTAAAAAAGAAGAGATCACGGGCGCATTCGAAATCGACATTCTTGGGGTAAAATTTACCCTCTTTACCGAACTAAAAGAGGTACTATAATATTTTTTAGTGTATGTTTAACGACCTAACTGTAGTAATAATAAACTGAAAAGCAAAAAAATAACCATTTAAAGACAAATTAAATTGATTTAAAAAAAAATAATAATAAAACCTACTAAAAAGTTAATAATAATAATAAATAATAGTTTAAAAAACTAAAAAACACGCTTTTATATGCAACCGAACTAAAAATTAGAAAATAATTTTTTTATTACAAAGAGTTTGTCACTTCAGAATAAAAGCGTGGTGGGGTGCTTAATATATTAAATGTTAATATAATATAGCACCCCACGCTTTTATTCTGAAGTGACAAACTCTTTGTAATGAAAAAATTATTTTCTAATTTTTAGTTCGGTTGCATATAAAAGCGTGTTTTTTAGTTTTTTTAAACTATTATTTATTTTTCATTTTTTAGTTCGATATGCATGTATGTATGTATGTATGTAAAAATGCTCCAGTTTATTCACTAAAAAAATTCCTTCGCCATTTTGTCAAGAGTAGTATTAGGACACAGAAGATCTGTAAAGGAATTTATTTATCCTGGCGGTCCTAATCAGGATAACGGGATACTGTTTTTAAATTATTGCATTGTCATCGGTCCTTGATACGTGTGCAAAGTTTCAAAGAAATTGAATCGTTGGAAGTTGGTAAAAATTAGGCTCAAAGATTCCGTTACATAGATAGATAGATAGATAGATAGATAGATAGATACAACCCAAGCTAATAAAAGCGTGTTAAAAAAGAAGTCGGGTAATAACATTTGTGCTCATGCTCAACTACTCAATGTTAATAACTAAATAAACAAAAAGCTTTTTATACTTTAATACCGTAAGTTATTACTCAACTTGTTTTTTAAAATATTTTTAACTTTTTAGCAAGTTTCATTATTATTTTTTAAAGTCAAATTATTTTTTTTGTAATGTTATTAATGAAAACAAACCGTATGCCCTTAGCAGATGTTACAGTAGACTTAAAAAGAGACAGCCATAATTTCTTTAATTTAATAAAAGACCGCACATTTAAGGCCATCAACCCCAATAAAATTTAGCGTGTATCGGGAACTTTATAGACTTCTTGACCTTGATATCACGCAACGATATTTAGTGTCCTGTTGTCAAGTGCTTTCACCCTAGGAGAGCGTATCACGTTGATAAAATAGAAACTTGTTCCACGCTGCATATTTTCATCGGCAAAAAGTATTGATTCAACCATTTCAACCATCCATCATTGTGTTTACCCATTTGTGTTTTCCACAATCGTTGGTGCGTTGAGGCACTTAATTTATGCGTCTTTTGTTTGCTAGATTCTCAGCACATTTATTGTTAAGACTCTGGTCGTAAAACATGCAAAACACAGTATTTATATTAAAGTGTTTTTACTTGAACCATTTACCTTCTTTTAAACAGATTCTTTAAAACTGTTTAAATTTTAGTGCGGTTTTCATAGACAGAATAGCAGTAGCTAAATTTTATTTTTTAAATACTGTATAAAACAGATAAAGACACTGATAGCCATTTACCATCTCATATTGCTAATCAAAAATCCAGCATAACTAAAATTCGGGAAATACAGTAGAGAATAATAAGGTTTTATAAAAACCTTATTTATAAGACCGCCATTTCCAAAATACGTTTTGGAAATGTAGATATAAAAAAGGTTCAGTTTTGCTTAAGATATTTAGGATTAACATACTTAACTTAACTGGTTAAGATTTCCTTTCATGAAATTTATGTTACATCTTGTGGTTTTCGGAATAATCTTGTTTCGTATAAAAATATATATTTTTTTATCTTGGAACACTCTACGAAAACGTAAATTTTATAACGTACCGTCGGTGTTGTAACTAAAAAAATAGGCAGTTTATTAACAAGGCACTTAAAGATTTAGGGGAGTGAAGAGAAAGCATGGCTGCAGACTAAATAAATAAAGATATTCTAGACTCTTACAAGATTAAAAAAAAAAAACAAAATTTTGAGTTTCTTGTTTCACAGAAAAAAAAATATAAAGGAATGTATAAGAGTGGCACTCCGTGCTACTTAAAACTGACCAATTTCTCTGAAGAAAGATTATGAAAATACCTGTAAGGAGAGACATATCGATTACCAAAGCTTATTGGTGTGCAAAAGCTTTCTTGTAAGGGGACGTCGATTAATCACGTAATGTTTTTTAACGAATTTTTAACCCCCTATCCCCTTGTGATACTTGGTGAGGTTTTAAACTACCTCCCACCTCTAACACGTGTATTTTTTTTGATACAAAATGAATTGTTAAAATTATTATGTTTTTACAATATTACCTTTAAATAAAAGTAAGTATAATATAATTTTATTTTTTGAAAATAAAGAACCGTTATAAAAAATATTCAGACAGACATTAAATTGGCAAGCTTTTCGGTCGAAATCGCACATTTAACGAAAGAACAAAATACAAGTGAGATTTTACTACACCCTTTCTCCCCCTGGTGATGTTTAGTGATTTTTTCTGCCGAACCCCCTCTCACCGCAAGAGTTGGGAATCTTGTTTGAACCACCCTAAAAATAATATAAATAAGGGATGTAAACCAATTCGTAGAACATTACAGTTGGAACTGCGCTATTTTGCTGTAGTGTAAGGCACAACAATACAATGCCAAGATGAGTCTAACTTAATTTGGCCAAAATTTGAAATACCAAAACAGGTGTGAAAATGAAACCATAGGAACATGTAATTTCCTATGTACTAAGGCATAGGTAATATTTGAGATGGGGTGTTGCTTTTGTTGGTGTCGCCGTCCGACGAAAGGCAAAAGCGCCCAGCCAACAGCCCCTGGGCTGAGATTCTGTAAGAAACATAGGGAAAATGAATATAAGGATAAGGAAAAAGAAAAGATCCTTATGTCTTTCAAAGTTCCTTTTCAGTAATAGATTATTTGCTGTTTCTGCTAGAAAAGGAAAAATACTTTAAAGAGCAACAGACAAAGATAAATGCTTTAAAAGCCATATACAATTTTGTCTTTCCTTTTTAACTTCGGTTCATATTCGATAGAGTCAAACTTGACCGAAAGTTATGGGCGTCGGCAGGATGACATCCAGGGGGTGCAAAAAGTAAAAGAGAAAAAAATTGAAAGGCAAAAAAAAGAAGGTCGACACCTCATAAACCTGCAACTGGCCCCATTTCTTCTATTCGTATACCGTGCCGCGCACATTCAAAAGCCAGAGGGGTGCAAAATCCTTTGAAAAGCAAGGAAAACATTATTTTTAACTTGCGTGCACCTCCTTGCACCCCCTCTCGGTGCGGCGCCCAAGTCGAAAGTGGTTTATAGAATAAGTAATATGACATTTATTACGATACTAAGAGATCTCTTTCCTTTTCGTGAATAATCTCAGCCCTGATGTAGTTCGGCTTGAATCAGCACGATCATTGCAAAGGAAAATTGTAGGAGAGTACAGAGAAGATTTGTAGAAGGGATTACATACACTTATTTCCTATGGTCGGTGGTTTTGTTTCCATATCTGTATACCAGTTTTTAACGGCTAGAGATATTTAAAGTAAAAGAATTTATTTAATTAGTTTAAAACTTTTATTATTATGAAATTATTTGATGGTTTATTATATTATAAATATAATTAACATACATATAAATTTAAAAACCTAGAACAATAAACCTACTTGTACATTTTTAATTTTTTGTTATTAAAATAATATACTTGGTAAAGACTATTAAAGACTACTAAAAAACATTAATGTCCATAAATTTCCGCTTTATGGGTCTCTTAATGTAGAAAACGTTTTACACTACGTTTAGTTAAATCATGCGATGCATATTGGCTTTAACCAATAATTGTTTATATTAACATGTACACGTACAGAATTATTAAGGTAGAGACATGAAACTATCGATAGAACTGTGGTCACTATCGATAAATACAAATAAATAATAGTTTAAAAAACTAAAAAACACGCTTTTATATGCAACCGAACTAAAAATTAGAAAATAATTTTTCATTACAAAGAGTTTGTCACTTCAGAGTAAAAAGCGTGGGGTGCATTTTACTATTTTTTCATAACTTTTCCCTCATATATATTTGCAAATAGAATAATTATAACATTTAATATATCAAGCACCCCACGCTTTTTACTCTGAAGTGACAAACTCTTTGTAATGAAAAATTATTTTCTAATTTTTAGTTCGGTTGCATATAAAAGCGTGTTTTTTAAACTATTATTTATTTTTCATTTTTAGTTCGATATATCAATTAGTTTTTTAAAAATAAATGCTCCAGTTTATTCACTAAAAAATTCCTTCGCCATTTTGTCAAGAGACACAGAGGATCTGTAAAGGAATTTATTTATCCTGGCGGTCCTAATCAGCATAACGGGATACTGTTTTTAAATTATTGCATTGTCATCGGTCCTTAATACGTGTGCAAAGTTTCAAAGAAATTGAATCGCTGGAAGTTGGTAAAAATTAGGCTCAAAGATTCCGTTACATAGATAGATAGATAGATAGATAGATAGATAGTTACAACCCAAGCTAATAAAAGCGTGTTAAAAACACTTTTAGAAGCATAAATCGTTATTTTTTAAATTTCATATTAATTTCATTACTAACCCACCAAATAAAAATAGCAATGTTAAAATGTTTTTATAACTTTAATAGAAAAGTTTACAAACTTTATACGCATTTTACATAATATATACAGGGCGTTCGTGAACTGTGGTACTAAACTGCTATGGTAGACCCTTTCCTATTAAAATAAGAAAACATGTTCATATAGACGTTATTAAATGACGAATTTGTTGTTGCTGTTACATCATTACTAAAAAAATTATAAAACCTAATTAATAAAATAAAAATAAAAATTCTCTCAATATGGCCTACAAATATGCAATTAAGGGTTTTTTCCTAAACTAAACAATGTGACAAAAAAATTAAGAGATATATTGTTTATTTTTATTTACCTAATCTAAAGAAAATATAACAATTTTACGAGACATTTTCAGTCAGTGAAGTATCTTTTTATTGTTGGAAATATTCTTTTAGGGTAGTATAATTGTTAAATTTAAGAAGTCAGTGCTAAATTAGCACCTTATTGCCATAAATAACCATTTTTACCAAGTTTCAAATATTTAACCAAATTACAACTAAAATAACTACTTAAAACACTAATTCCTACACAATCGAGATAATCGTTTAAAACAAACCCGAGTCCGACCCAGACACCCATGGTACGTTAGTATTTAAGCTTTCATCCTTCGTGGATTGTCCTAAGATAAAAAAATAGCTAGCAGTATCTTTTAAACTTAAATTAGCTAGAATTTTTGCACGTAAAGAAAAATACTAAAAATGTAATCATATTAAATGGCTTTAAACCAATTCAATTCAATCGATTGCAGTAACTATCGATATACTCGTATCTCTCCGCTTTTGAGTGCAGATGTTCATCGCGGCATTACACTCGATAACACAAGTATTATTGCTACAAAGTTGCTTTCTAACGATCAATAAATCCACAGTTAATAGCTTCCAGATGAAGAGACAAAAAAATCGCCTAGATGTTCAACACACCATTAAACTGGTAATATACGAGTAATAGTTCTTAGTAAAAGTTAAAAGCAATATTTATTAAATATATTAAATTAACTCTATCTTCATTCAACCTTATTATTGAACATCCTAATATACTTTGTTAATCGTTATTTATCGGATACTTACTAGATAGATAAATAGTGTTCTTAGTCATATTAAAAAAAAATAGTAATATGTATAAGGTTTGTGATATATACGAGTATAGTAAAAGCTATAGATATTTCATTTGTTTAAATTTTTTAAAAGCACCGCAGATTAGTCTTAATGGTTTTGCAGTGCTAAAAATAATTCACTCAGAAATCATCAAAAATTCAGTTAAATCCAAATATTTTCATGCAGAAGTGCCCGCTTTCGTAAAACCACTAAAAAACAGATTAATATACCGAAAATCAATAAGGGCGAATATTTAATTTTAACCATATTCGACAGGACTAATAAATCACTTCACCGAAGCCATCTTTGTCGATTCATATGTTACGGGATTTCGTGAGTGAAACCAAAAGTGAACGGTCAGTTCCTCTCATTATCTACTAGATCTATTTAAAAGAAATGGGAGACTGTTTTAGCGTTAGGCTACCGTAAATGATGCAATTTTTTTTGTCACATCCGGCTAACAAAAATACTGGGTCGGACTTGGGTTTGTTTTAAACGCTAATCTCGATTTTTAGCGGAATTAGTTTTTTTAAGTAGTTCTTTTAGTTGTAATTTAGTTAAATATTTAATTCCATCCGAGTTTGTATACCTATAAATAAATATTTATTATGATTTAGAACCACCTTCCATTTTAAGGTCCATGAAAAAAGACAATTTACATTATCCAAATACTTTATAAATTTTACATCTTATAAATACCCGTAATACAAGGTGGGCCATAACTGTAAGAGCAGTTTCAATATCCAATAAAACAAACATTACAAAACTTACACATATTTTATTGATATTATTTTAAACTACAATAATGTAAATTGTTATGACCTAAAAATTATATTTTTTAAGTGACGTCTCTCATGTTACTAGACATTTTTAATCCGGAGTTGCATATTTTCTAAAACTTGGCGACAAGTTGCCCGCGGAATGGCGTTTATTTCCCACACAATGTTTTGTTTAAGCTGGTCCAACGTGGTTGGATTATTTCCATAGACCCTTGATTTTAGGTAACCCCACAGAAAATAATCATTTGGAGGAAGATCCGGGCTCCGAGGGGGCCACTGAATATCACCCCTTCGTAAGATGAGAGGAAACATCTCTTTTAACAAATCTATGGATACTGTGGCAGTGTGGCAGGTGGTTCCAATCTTGTTGAAAATCTTGTTGGTCTTAGCATTATGTCCTTCAAATTGTTGACGAACTGGGACTAAGAATTCCTGTAACATCTCATAATAGTTTTCAGCTCTCACCGTAACGGCAACTCTCTTTCATTTTTGAAAACATATGGACCAATAATTCCACTTGCTGATATTGCATTCCACACAAAAAGCTTGGGAGAATGAAGAGGACGGGACGTTGATGTTTCTGTCGGGGATTGTCTACTGACCAAAATTGTCAATAAACACCATTCCGCGAACAATTTGTCTCCAAATTTTTGAAAATAAGCAAGTTCGAATTGGACAAAATAATTTTTAGGTTATAAAAATTTACATTATTTGTAGTTTAAAATAATATCAATAAAATATGTGTAAGTTTTGTAATGCTTTGTTTTATTGGATATTGAAACTGCTCATACAGTTATGGCCCACCCTGTATTTTCATTCCTAAAGGAATATACCATAATAAGAAGCTTACTGCCTCTTGCATCAAGCACTTACCTCGAAACCTTCAACTCCTTCTCCAACTTGCTCCACATCTCCGGCACATTCAAATCTGAGAATAAATGGACATTTCGGAGGCGAGTCTATTGCACCTTGACGCACCATTAAGTCTTGGAAATTAAGTCCGCTAAAAATAAAAAGAAAAAACATTTAGTAAGAAATTTCGGAAAGACAAAAATAAATAGTTGCTAAACTGAATAAGCAAACATGTACGAGTTGCAGAATTTATTTTATACATATAAAAAATATATTTTTTTACTTTTTGTAATTTTATTAGATAATTGAAGCTTCTTATATTTAAAGCTTTTCTTTCTTTCTCTAAAAACTTATGGGTGATAATGATAAAAGTGATAAGTAGAGACTGGATTATATGCATTTGCATATTTTAGTCATTTTCATGGGTTCATAGCATATTTTCAGTAAAATATGGTAAAGATGCATATTATCGATATACAGGGTGTCCCAGCTCTATTTATATATCAAATAACTTCTGCCCCTGTACAAAATACAAAAATAAACTAAAAATTAGAAAATGTTTATTCGAATACACTCTTTTGTGATAGTTCTAGTTATTATAAAAGGTGTCTCCAAAGCATGATTTTTATTGGCAAGTAGATTTTTTAAAATGAAACACGCTATATATTTCAACAAATTTTGACTTTGTATACAATTCTACATCAAATATATATAACATACTAGGTATACGTCAATTTGTGCTGGTTGTTGAGATATCAGCAGTATGTTGATATACTCATTTACAATTAAAAGTGAAAAATAAAATATTGTTTTCTTTTCAATTATGTTTAAATAATGTTGTCACTGTCAGAGTGACAAATAATAAAATAACAACTAATTAATTACGTTCCATTGTAAGAACTACAAATGGGTATGCCAGATATTTAGTTTATTTTGGACACCCATTTACTGAATTGCATTAAAAAACAACATTACGTCAATTATGGCGGGTTTTTAAGTTAGGTTAGTAAGTATGTATCTAAAATAAACTAAATAGCTGACTTACTTATTAGTAGTTCTTACAATGTAAGGTAAGTCAAAATTTGTTAAAATATATAGGGTGTTCCATTTTAAAAAAACCAACTTGACAATGAAAATTATGTTTTGAGACACCTTGTATATTAAATAGTACTGTCAGGAAAAACAGTGTATTCAAATAAAACATCTTAAGTTTATTTTTTCATCTTGTACAGGGGCGAAGTAATTTACTGTATAAATAGTGTTGGGACACCCTGTATTTTCAATATTTTTGGAGCGCAGGGAAGAGATATCCCCCGGAATCAAGAAAATCACAAGTAACCGATGCTTTTTAACACGCTTTTATTAACACGCTTTTATTAACTTGGGTTGTAACTATCTATCAATCTATCTATCCATCTGGCTATCTATGTAACGGAATCTTTGAGCCTAATTTTAACCAACTTCCAGCTATTCGATTTCTTTGAAACTTTGCACACGTATTAAGGACCCATGACAATGCAATAATCTGCAAACAGTATCCCGTTATCCTGCTTTGGATCGCCAGGAAAAAAAAATCCATTATATTATTATTATAACCACTGCTTGATACCACCAAGTGTCATCTGTCACCTGTACGTCCCAGTGGTACCAACCACCGGCTATTTCAAGAGTTCGATCTGAATCGATTTTACTCAAATTTTATATTAGGTTATTTTCAGAAAGTCAATCTGAAAAACTTTGCTACTCTTGACAAAATGGCGAAAAAATTTTTAGTGAATAAACTGGAGCATTTATTTTTAAAAAATTAATTGATATAACGAACTAAAAAATGAAAAATAATTAATAGTTTAAAAAAACTAAAAAACACGCTTTTATATGCAACCGAACTAAAAATTAGAAAATAATTTTTCATTAAAAAAATATTGTAACTTCATAGTAAAAAGCGTGGGGTGCATTTTACTATTTTTTCATAACTTTTCCATCATAGATATTGGCAAATATAATAATTATAACATTTAATATATTAAGCACCCCACGCTTTTTACTATGAAGTTACAATATTTTTTTAATGAAAAATTATTTTCTAATTTTTAGTTCGGTTGCATATAAAAGCGTGTTTTTTAGTTTTTTAAATTATTAATTTTTATTTATTAGCTTGGGTTGTATGTATGTATGTATGTAACGGAATCTTTAAGCTTAATTTTCACCAACTTCCAGCAATTCGATTTCTTTGTAACTTTGCACACGTATCAGGACCCATGACAATGCAATAATCTGCAAACAGTATCCCCTTATCCTGATTAGGATCGCCAGGATAAATAAATTCCTTTATAGATTTTCTGTAGGAGAGTAACAGAGACAGAGCTAGTGCGCGATCTGCACATGCGTTGTGTTTCGGACGTACTCTCAGCTTAAGGCTTAAAGTTAAGTGCCTGTGTGATGATTTAGAATTTAATTTAATTTAGTACGTAGAATTGAAAGAAAACAAGGTGAGGACTTTTTTTATCGGAAAAACAGCTAAAATATTACCAGGATAGATGTTACAAGACGACCAATGGACCAAATGTTAAAACTTTTTTTACTTTTAGCTTATTTATGAAATTTAGTACTTTCTAGTACTTTTTTTCTGGAATCTAGTACTTTTATAAAAATCATTGTGGCAACCCTGAGGCTGACAGAAACTTGTTCGGAGTAGTTGCGTTCGGAAACCCCATGCAACAGTGAAGCTTTAAATGAAATGATTAGATTACGAAATAGTTCGTGAAACATTTCAATATCACATGTCCGCAGAAAACTAATTGATATATCGAACTAAAAAATGAAAAATAAATAATAGTTTAAAAAAACTAAAAAAACACGCTTTTATATGCAACCGAACTAAAAATTAGAAAATAATTTTTCCTTACAAAGAGTTTGTATTACAGTAATAAAAGGTCAAACAATGAATCATAATTATATACCTCAAAATAGAATTATAATAAAATTTAAGATAATAACAGAATAATTCACTTCAGAATAAAAGCGTGGGGTGCTTAATATATTAAATGTTATAATTATTTCATTTGTAAATATCTATGAGGAAGTTATGAAAAAATAGTAAAATGCACCCCACGCTTTTTACTCTGAAGTGAATTATTCTGTTATTATCTTAAATTTTATTATAATTCTATTTTGAGGTATATAATTATGATTCATTGTTTGACCTTTTATTACTGTAATACAAACTTTTGTAATGAAAAATTATTTTCTAATTTTTAGTTCGGTTTTTTTAAACTATTATTTATTTATCTGAAAACCTTCTTTAACTTTTGGGGTACGATTTTTATTTTTGGTAAGTGAAGAAATTGAAGTGTAAATATTTCTCCTCAAACCCATTAATTAATGTTGCATATTCAGCAACTTTTTATGCATATTTTGGCCGTTTCTTGTTGCATATATGCAATTTAAAAACCCAAAACAATACCGGGGTCCGACAAAAATAATTCAAAATGCAGATTAGTTCGTGCCCGGATCCGTAATAAAATGGACTTTATGATAAGACCCTTTTTGGGAGGGTTTCTTTTGACAAGTCTACCACGAATATTCATACCGTCATTTATGGAAGCAGCGCTTTGACCCAGCCTGTAAATGTCAAATGTTTTGGGTGTCGGACTGGGCTAACGACTCACTTTTTTGTCGGACAAGTTTACCACAATGTTTTACATGCAATTTTTAAACTATGTGTCAAACATTGTAAGGGTTACAGTCACAAAACCCGCCTAGTTTGATACCGGAAACATGTGCGTGAGCCTTATGATTTCATGAGTGTAAATCTACGATTTTTGGCACACTCGTTTAAAAATTACATGTAAAACATTGTAGTAAACTTGTTTGACAAAAAAGTGATGCGTTCACCCAGTCCGACACCCGAAACATTTGACATTGACAGGCTAAGTTAAAATGCCGCTTTCATATACGGCGGTAGACTCGTCAAAAGGAACCCCCTAAAAAGGTTTTAAAAGAGTTCTATCATAAAGTATACTTCATTACCGGCCAAGGCACTAAAGTGTTATTTTTATATATTTTAAACTATATTGTTTACCATTATGACTATTACTGTTTATTATTATATTGTTATTAGATTAGTTTTAAATTAAATGGTTTATATGAGAGGAACATTTTAACGAACAAACACAAAATTACAGCTTTTGAAAATTACTGTTTTAGTCTGTAAATCAAATTAATGGTAAAAGGGCGTTGGAATATAAACTAAATGATAAAATAAACGTGTTTTATTCATTCCATTAAATATACGGGCTCCCCGGGATGAGAATAACAGCCATCAAATTGGCTTCATTTATATTTTCCTTGTGTTACTCTGTGTACTTTGTAAAGTTAAATTAGTAAGAATACAATTTTTAAAACTGCATTTCTATGTAGTTTATTTTGTCATGTTGAAAAAAAAACATAAATTATAAAAACTTTTTTAGAATATTTGTAATAGTAACATTTAATTAAATATAATATAAGACAGAATAAGTTATAAGCATAATAAAAATAAGCATAACTATATGTAATTCATGAATATTGTTTTTAATATTAGATGTTATCCCTAAAACAGGTTTAATTATTAAAGTATTAAATTTATTATTTCATTGCCGAAAAATTCATTATGGAGAAAAAAGAGGTTTTTAAGGGTTATTAAACAAAAAATATGTAAATTGTCACAGTATAATTCACTCTCTTGCTAAATAATTTGGCTTAGCTTTCTAAAGCCTAGTTCATGAGTTTGCGAAATGCGATTTGCGAATCGTGTTCTGATTGGTCAATTAGTAACGAAACATTCGAAAGTCGTTACAAATTGACCAATCAGAACAGGATTCGCAAATCGCATTTCGCAAGCTTATGAACTAAGCTTAAAAATAGTTTTTTTATTTACGGACAACCGGCAAAGGCTGAAAGCTTAAATACTTACCGTCGGTGTCTTATAGGGTGATTTTTAACTTATACGCATATACTTGGGAATTTGTTGCCAAGGTGAAATAATGACTAATAAGAATAAGAAGTAAGTAAATTATTTTTAGTCATGGATATAATCAATTATTTTTAATAAAAACAAAACAATAAACTTTTTTTGTGTCAGAAATAATTTGGTTCAATAATTATAAACTATAATTTTAATGCTAATCGCGTAAAAAACAACTCATATACGACCACAACTAATAGTAGAGGAAAGTGACCAAATATGGTATAGTATCCCCAAAGGTACGGCCACATACGTCGGCATCGGACGGAATCGGAATAAATAGTTTTAGTAAAATTAAATGATACGCACATGCGAGTTATGGGTAAACCATAGGTAAATATTAAAAGTGAGCGCCTTTTCACCCGCGGTATAAAACCACTTGGTTTAAACTCTTCGATAGAAGTTGTGCG